>JBAMJV010013802.1:0-36787 GCA_037951105.1 Echinarachnius parma | reverse complement strand
CACTTATATAACACCGTGAGACTATAATCAGTCTGATAAGATTAATAAGTCTCATAAGCCGTATAATCAGTGGCGTAGTATGGCTAATTGTTGAATGAGGGACGTACACTATACTAGTGACCATTGCATGAGTGGGGTGGCAAGATAGAGAGAGAGAGAGAGGGTGTGGTGGGGGGGGGGGGGGGGGGGGGGGGGGGGATAATGAAGATGAACTTGAGAGAAAGAGAAGAAGAGTTTACCTTAATATTAGTTGCATGCAGCGATGTATACACGTTCAAGACCAAAGTGGTGTAGATATATATATCCTTCCAGCGGAAAATATCGGGCAATCTCAATCCATGTCACGGCATTATGTTGACAGCGATTGGATACATATAATATTACAAATCCATTATTATATCTATAATATCCTCACGTTCAATTGGACCCCATGCATCGAAACTGCAATGGATTTAACAAACAAGATACATGGATGAAGACACGCCCAACGTGTACGTGTCAAAGGTCAGTGTCATTTCTCGACAAAACCGGAATCAAAACAAGATTGCAACCGAAGCACCAGTCCATCCAAACAAAAGTTGTCTCAACCCTGGCCCTATTACACACCAAACCGATCCAGTACTAGTACTTCCTATACATGTAACCCATTGTATATGGATTGAGTGAGTGGGCAATATATGTCCACGTTTGCTGAAATGGTCCCTTGCATGAATTTGATACGAGGTCAAGACTGTAGTATACTGCCAACAACATGCATGCAGCAGAAGTAATATGGATCGGTGGGCGGTTCAAGTTATCCCAAAGCCGTCCCAAAGTTGCAAAGGGTTTAGGAGACTTGGGCGTTTATGACGATTTGTGTTTTTTATGATCAATTTCATGTGAGTTTTTTTTTTTTTTTTGTGTGCAAAATTCATATGAAGATTCTGGTAGTTAGACCTTTAGTGACTGTTTGAAAAACAATCTTACGTGATCATCATTTCTGAATGTTAGATACTGTATCGTATATAAATTAATCATTATGCAACAGGGAGAGAGCCTATGTACCCCTAGAACGGTTGGGGGGGGGGGGGGGGGGTGCACCTCGTGCATCGGTAGGTGCACCTATCCCCATGCCCCCCCCCCCCCCCCCCCCCCCGACGCTACGCCATTTTGGGGGTCTGTCCTAGGCGTGGATCCAGGAAGTTTCTTCCGAGGCGTATCCGTGGAAGAACTCACAGAGGTCAAGTGATTTTAATCTCCCTCAAGAGATAAACCAACGAACTGATTTACAGGATGAAGCAAAGCCCGGCTTATAGTTAGATGATTGTGATAAGAGTCAATCGCTGTACTATCCATGCTCTTATCATAGACCTAATGATCTTATACATGTAGACCAAGGAGGTACTATAGAGTGGTGAAGTGTGATGTCATAAATGATGTCATAAACATTTTTTTTAGAATTTTCAAATTTGGACTTCATTTTCAGAAAGAGCATAACAAATAATGTCCAAATACCGAAAATCAAAGGAATAGGTTACGTATTGGCCGAGATATGCCCATCCGAATGATTTGTTTGGTCAATGGGCAATCAGTGTTATAGTGCACTGGTTCATAAATTTAGGAACTAGTGCATTATAACACTGATTGCCCATTGAAGTAAAATTAATTCGGATGGGCATATCTCAGCCAATACGTAACCTATTCCTTTGATTTTCGGTATTTGGACATTATTTGTTATGCTCTTTCTGAAAATTTTCCAAAATTTTCAAAATTTGAAAATTCTAAAAAAGTGTTTTTATGACGTCATGGCTTCTGTACTCTTATAGAGTACCTCATTGTGTAGACCAACAAATCAGTTTCTGTTCCAGCAGTTGTTCCGCCCTTGGTTCCACTGAGCACTGAGACTGCGTCTGGCTTCACCGATCGTCGGAAAGGGGAAGAAGTAGGAAGGAGACTCCAATCAGTGTTGGTTTTGATTGCTCACTAATATAATACACATACCGAATCCAGTTGCTTACATATCGATGGGACACACCGGCACGTAGCTAGCCATATGGTACTTCGCTCTATAGGGGTCGGAGTCTCCATTACAGCTTGCTTGAGATACCATCCACATAGCGGGTTGGTACATGGTTGGTATGGCACGATGAGGTGGGTTTGTTATGTCAACCCCCTACCCCCCGCAAAGAAAAATATCGTTTTATGAGTTGTGTGATGTATTGCCATTGTCATAATTATATGACTCCCTGGTCATATCTGCTGTGTTATTACAACAAAGTTTATATTAAAAGTTGGTTGATATATAACTTTGGGATGTATAGGGCATCCATGAACTATAATTCATCAAATCCCCATTGTATTATGTACAGACAAATAAATAATGTACATAACATTGTATTGTTAAGCAGAAATAGAAAAGAAATATAATCCAAAATATCAATCAAAGTTTCAAACTTGCAAAATTTCCGTTTTCCCCGGCTTGCAAAGAGAAAGAGGGAGAGGGGGGGGGGGGGGGGGGGGGCAACACAGGTACAAGTATCCCAATGGAGGCGCCCCTTGACCCCATCCTACGCCAAGAAGTCATAAACTTGATATATTACACTGGTAGATCGATAAAGACGCGTGTAATAGTTAGGCCTATTTTAAGGCCCGGTCACATAACACCGGATAGCGTAAACGGATGCCCAACGAATATAAAATTTGCGAAATAAGATTATCCGGTACTTAGTGAAAGTCGTCTCCATTGCTTCATTCACAAAGCATTCCACCGGACAGAACAACGTACATCGCCTTACACGGAACGGACAAGAAACGCATACGAACGGCCGGAGAGGAACGGATTTAAAATGTTACTCTCCGTCGGGTATACGTTTACGCTATCCGGAGATATGTGACCGGGCCTATATGGTATCATTATAACCCCTGCCTCCTAGTCACCTCTATAAGTGACTTTCGCATACCACTAGTCACCGTCGTCATTATAGTAGTTCCTGATATCGTGATAAGCGCAGGTCATTTATCGTTACAAGTCTTTCAGATTTTTGTTATGCAGGGGTATGCAGTTGTTCCGTATCGATATAGTAAATAATGACGTAGTATTTTGGATGACGACGTATATGATGAGAGGAATTATATAATTTGGATGACCATGTTGACGGCCGATTGTAACTTGTGACTACGGATTGAAGGTATCGGTCATCACTTGCTACAACATCAATTTTCTACTGCATGGCGATCACGTGACCGTTGTGGGTAAGTTTACAAACAATACTCGAGTGCTATGTATCATGTTACATTTTGAGCAGTTTGCTAATTATTAGATCTATATAATTAAATTGCGATCCATAACAATTGTTGGCAAAGGTGTAGCCTGGTATACGGTGTGGAGTGCACGGGCTACTACCAATAATTTGACAGTGACAACATTAATAACAAATACAAGAGTAAGAATAACGAAAAAGAAACAAAAAACATGTATGCCCCCAATTCAGTGAATTTGATGCATTGTAGTATGCAGGCACTTTCTATCAACGAGACTATACTAAATAGTTAATTTATATTTTATGCAAAGTCTTTCGAATGATCCAAGTCAAATGGTCTTTTATTTCCATAAAAAAAAAAAACTATTTACGGGCAAACGATCGTAAGATCATAATTCGTGTCCTCGAGTAGAATTCTTGGCCGTGGTATAGACTGACCCGAAGTGCCAGATGTCATTTTGACGTTTCTATTTTGACGCTTTCCAGCAAAATGTGCCAAAACAAAACTGTAAAACCAATACATCAAAAGGGTTTTGGCTCATAAAACTGTAGTTGAAAATATAACAACTTCAAGGGTAAGCGGCAGAACGGAAGAAAGGGTTTTTTAACATAATATTTACAATATTTGCCGTGGTACGTAACATCAAACGACTTTTTTTATTTTTTATTCCATCTTGTGATTCATTGTATTCTGGGTACTAACCAAGCCGAATTCCAAGTCTCTAAAATGTTTATTTTGATAGTAGATGGAAATGTCAAACTATGATTTGGAACATTTGGATCATGATAAAGACATGAAATATAGGAGTCGACCAATGTAAAATGGCAGAATGGGTGACGACCAAGCATCAGGACTGATGAGCTATACCCAGTGACGTACCGACGGGAGGGGAGGGGGGGGGGCACGTGCCCCTACCCCCCCCCCCCCATAATTAGCCCCAAACAATCAAATACATATAGGGAAAATGTGTACAAATAAAGAAATACATAAGGTTTGCCCCCCCCCCTTATTATTCGCGTGGCCCCAATCTTTCTGACCGCGCTACGCCACTGGCTATGTACACATGAACAAAACGCACCCCAAAGTTCATTAGTCGTTCGCCCTCCTCAAACTCTTTCAGTTTCCGCCCCTCAAGCTCTTTCAGTTCTTCGCCCCTTTAAGTTCACGTAGGATTTCGACCTTCGTTTATAATTATGAACTCACTCCAATTTTCTGTGTCATTCGCCCCCTCAATTTTTGTCAGTGTGTCGCCATTGACGTTCATTCAGTATTTCGACCTTCAAGTTCATTCAAAAGTTAATTCAGACTATTTAAAAAGTAATTCGCCTTCCCATTTTCTCATGGCATAGGGTAAAGGTTCACAGTCATTAGAACGCTATAATAGAGTCAAGGCGTGACGTAGTATTGACCTTACAACTTTCATGTCGACTCCAATTACTTGAGGTCAAATTGACGGACGAATGGCAGCAGGAGGCCGAAATAAAACGCAATATAAGAACATACTAAACATGTGGGAAAATACCACATCTTGTATTCTGACAGCCAAGGGACTACTGTCTTATATTGTTTGCTTGTCCTACGTAGAAAACAGGAAATAGCCAATGGTTATAATAATATTCAGGTCAGTACATTTTATCCCTCCACCCTCCACCCCTCCTCTCGGATAAAACCAACGACAATCCGAAACACTTTTACGCCAAGGATGCAAATTACCGAAATTGCGGATAAAGGATCATTAAAAACTAGCTTCTTGAGTTGTGCGATAAGTGAATATCCGTAATACCGTGAAAGTCATTTGTTTTGCAAAACGGCTTTTCAATGATCTGACGATGTTTCCATGGAAATAAAGTTCAGCTAAACTACAGAAACGGAAATAAACTAGACAATCAAGGGGAGTTGCCCTGCACCACCGCGTACAGTCGTAGTCGTCGCCGACAGAGGGGGAACGACGGGGGCGGGTTCGGTCCTGTAATGATTCAATGACTTACTATCAATGTATCTCCTGTAATGATCTGTGCAGGGAGCTGGTATTTTGTACTGGTTTAAACTGGTACCCCAATGGTCTGTACATGTGATGCAATATGCAATACAATGTGATGCAATACGTTTGCATCACATTGTGCGAAGCCAATGTCTCACAAATTTATTTTCAGAACTTCAGAAGATCATTGAAAAGTATAGGCTATGATTTCTTATAAACGGGAGGTCATATAAACTACTATCGTTTTGATGTGTGTCTGTTTGTTTTTATCATCTATTCTTACTCAGTTTTGTAGTTTCTTCACTCTTTCTTTATATACACAGCGAACCGTTTAATACTACATGGAGATGCATCATTGTGTACAATTTAGTCAATGTCATTTTCTTATAAATTCTTCATCCTCATTCTCTCGTCAGTCATGTGAAAGGTATATTTGGTGCAGTAACCAAAGTTAACCGTCGATTACATAATGGCGATCCATCAGACGACCCAGGAAACAACCGCGTCGAACCCACGGGGATGCCGTGTGGTGGCGATATTCACATGCATGGCGGTGACAACCATCGTTACCATGGCAACAACATGGGTGATGCCGTCCGCACCGGTCGTCTCTAGTCTGCTTTGGCATCCGACCATCTCGCGAGCGTGAGTTTATGCGATCCTTGTTGTTATATTTTGTAGTTTGAATGTACTTGATAATTATGTTTGATTGAATGTTTAATAATTTTAATCAAACATCGGGGAAAATGACCAGAAATAATGAAACATTTTCGTTCACTTATTTAAAAAAAGAAATTATTGTTGTTTGTGAAAAGTCGTTGGATTGAAACTGCAAGGTAAAATGCCGATTGAGGGAATTAGGAAATAGTGATAACTTTTCAAACAAAACGGGATGTGTCAAATTTGAAAGAGCATACAATATTAATGACAGAATAAACTTTATTTGATCAAAATCGGTTCAGAAACGGCTGAAATATCCATAAACATAACCATTTGTAATAATTTTGGGGCACCACAATTATTTGATAATTTTGAACCAGCCGTTAAATATTTTTGAATGCTTCCGCTTTTCAAAAAAATTACAAAAGAGGTTTTTAAATACAATGTAGTTGTTGTTCCATATACTGTATATATATATTTGCAATTGAAGTAGAACTAAAGTTAATTTTAGTATTGAAATATCTTTTTATTTTTAAGGGATGGACGTGTTGTGGAGAAGTTGACATCTCCCCGTGCATCTTACCACGAGAACGCCTCATCTCTTTTAAGTTCGAACGCTACACATCTTCAAGACCAAGGACCTATACAGCAGCTGGTGTTCCTGAAGCTTCACAAGACCGGGTCCTCGACCATAACGTCCATCATTCAGCGCTACGGATTCGAAAACAAGCTCAACTTTTTGGTGCCGAGCTGTGGACACATACTGAGCACCAACGAACCGTTCACGGCAGCCAAAGTACAGAGTCCCTCTTCATCTGCGTCTCCGACCTCGTGGAGACCCAGAAACGGGCGGCGCGAAAGTGTGGACATTCTGACAAACCACGCGCGGTATAACAGACCGGAAATGAACAAGTACTTCCGGTCCGCTATGTACGTCACTATTCTGCGCGAACCGGCTGCGCAGTTCGAGTCCACGTACTACTACTTTGAGATGTACAAGTTCCTACCGGTCAGAACCGGTCGGAACTCGCTGGAGCAGTTCTTTGAAGATCCGGAGAGGAATACTAAGGTCATGAGAAGTCAGGCCCCGCTGGCGACGGAAAGGAGAATGCACAACTCGCAGCTGTTCGATCTCGGGATCGATGCGGCGCACGCGATCAACGGGGAGGCTCTCGACGCCATGATAAGGCAACTCGACCGCGAGTTGGATCTCGTGATGCTAAATGAACGCTTCGACGAGTCGCTGTTACTGCTCAAGAAAATTATGCGCTGGAGTATAGATGACATCCTCTACGTTTCCCGAGGGATACGGCGTCCCGAAATGCGCGCGGAGATGACTCGTGATCTGCGCACAAAAATCTGCGCGTGGAATGCCGCGGACTTTCAGTTATACCAGTATTTTAACCGGACGTTCTGGGATAAAGTGCGCAATTACGGTCCTAGTTTTAACGAGGACCTCGCATCATTCAGGGCCAAGCAACGTACCCTGAAGGAAAGTTGCATCTCGAGCGAAGACAGTCCCGTCAACCGGCGTGCTCTAGGTCCAGTTTTGAAAGCGGATGCTCCGGACTGGTGCTCGCATTTCGTAAGAAACGATGTCGACTTTACAACTCTTATACGAAAACGGATGAAGAAAGAAGGGGTACCTCTCTACATGACTTGTGATAAAATGAAGTCCGCGTGAACTACATCTTTTATTAATGTTTAATTATATTAAAATAATAAGAATCATGCTTTCCTCGGGCTAAATTATTGCGATAGGGCTTTCATTTAGAAAGACGGGTTATGACAACATATTTTATAGGAGCGTAGTTGAATGATTCTCCATTGAACATAAATGCAAAACAATTATATCCTAGAGCAAAATAATGTTTATATGATGATAATCCTGTTGTAATGGCCTAGTCGCACTGCACCGTTTCCCCTTCCGTTTCCTATCTGATTTGACATACGGAAGGTATTTAGCAGAAAATGAAATGATGCGGACCAAGTTCGGAATGGACAGGTAGAATACGTTTAACTTTGCTCCGTTTCTCGTGACACGATACGTCATGGAATTTCACAATTTGCTAGATAATGACCGTTTTGCCACATTTTGGTCGGAAAGGAAACGGAAGGATAAACGGTGCAGTGGGACTAGGCCATTTATCCTAGTGTAGATTGGGTGCTTGAAATTGCATTCCTGACGATTTTTGTTGGTTATTTGTTTTTCACAAAGTAAATGTTATGTAGAAGATGTAGATGTAGATAATGTAGACGATTAATGGTCAAGCGCCTCTCCGCGACACCGTGCGTGCACGCATAGGATTCTGTGTGCAGTAATCTCTTTCGCTCCGAATCTGTAGATGTAGATAATGTAGACGACTAATGGTCAAGCGCCTCTCCGCGACACCGTGCGTGCACGCATAGGATTCTGTGTGCAGTAATCTCTTTCGCTCCGAATCTGTAGATGTAGATAATGTAGACGACTAATGGTCAAGCGCCTCTCGGCGACACCGTGCGTGCACGCATAGGATTCTGTGTGCAGTAATCTCTTGCGCTCCGAATCTGTTCGATGACACTATTATTGCTCACAGTGCGTACAAAAATAACTTATGCGTGATTGACTCTTAAAAGTTTCCCGTGATCGGGATTTAGACGCCACATTGATTGGAGATATATAATTTATATACATTTGTCGTAAAACTCATTATGCCATGAATGACATTCTGGTTTTATAAACGAGATTATTTTCATCACTTAAATTGATACTATAATTGTCTCGTTCATTAAGTTCTACTCGGTAAGTTCACGATACCCATTTCATAAAACTGTTGCAATTGTTGTAAGTGTCCAACTACCATGGCAACAGCTGTATTGCTCCATGCTGATTGGCTGTTGACCAAATAGTTACAATAATTGGACCCTTAAAACAATTGCAAGTGTTTTATGAAACGGCTGTTATAGGAGTATTGACTGTATGATAACGTATGTGTATTCACTATCTGTATGTCTGTTAGTTTGTGAGTGCTGGTCCATTATGACCTCAGGTATTTCGTTAATAAATTAGTCAAAATATTGCTGAGATCTACAAATCAATAACACATAACAACACATTCGTATTTTTAAAATACTTGTTTTAATTGTATGTACAAGAATAATATCAATATTAATTTACACAATTTTTACACAACGGTCGATAGTCCGCGTTTGTTTTGTATAATAGAATGTCTATGGTTACGGTGTGATATCTACCGACCTGATTTGCTACCGTCAAATGCGAAATCATGATTACAATTTCGATGAGACGGGACAAAGTTATTCTTCAGCTGTTTATTACTGTTTTATATAGTGAGTCTACCGTCGGATCTGGTGTTCCTGTTTCGAGAAGACGCATTACTTGTGTATGTCAGATTTTCCTCTTTTGCGAGATCCTATCCCTCCGTTCGTGTACATATTGACCCGAACCCTTATAGAGATTCTACAATTTCATTTTAACCCAGCAGGTTTCCGTAGAGAATGGGTTAATTGCATAATGTTCATCTGTTCATGTTGTTCTGATCGGTCCAGTCGAGACGACGCGCAAATCTCGACGAGTCTTCCCAGAATCTCGCCGTTTACGAGATCCCGACGGGCATTCCTGCGCGCATTCCGCTGACGCATCGGCCCCTCGGCACACCTGAACACGGCAGTGCATGAAAACCTGCGTAAAAAGAAAACCAATGAATCAACATAAATTATTTATATAACGGGATAAAAGACACAGTTGAATGTCGCACTTTTCTCGCCAGGTCTTACCGAAGTGTCAATTACGACGTTTTCATTTTCCCTCGTATCTTTGCCCATAATCTAGAACGTTTCCCAATAATGCATATGTTTTTACCACGATGTAATGGACTAGTCTCATTGCACCGTTTCTCCTTCGGTTTCATATCCGTGTGGCATCTGGAAGGTACTAGTATGAAACGAAATGATTCGGATCAAGTTCGGAATGGACTCGTATACTTTTAATTCGTCTCCGTTTCGCGTGAAACGAAACGTCATGGTCATTCAACATTTGCTAGATACAATTACCGTTTCGCCACCTGTTGGTCGGATGGGAAACGGGATGAGAAGTGGGACTAGCCTAGTACCGAGTTGTGAATACATTACCTCGTGATATTCTCCGATCGGGGAGAAAGAGTCGACGGCTATGGGGCGGAATCTTGGATCGTCAACAGATGCTCCAATGCGAATAGTATCATCCACTCCACACCTTTAGATACATGAGAGATAAACAAGAACATAATGGGGTTGGGTAGAAACACGCAATACGAATACCGTAACCATGGTTACCAGCAAGGAAGATGTTGGCCGGCCTACACCCCTTCTCCCTGGAGAAACAAGTTATAAATCGATAAAACACTAGCCTAGGTATGACACTTACCAATGTATTATTTTGACATCCCATCTACTTTACGCCCGTTTTTAAAAACCAATACGCTCATGCGTGTCAATTTTGATATCCCAACTGAATGTATAAATGTTTAGTATTGAATACAGATTTTGCACATAAACTACAAAATAAATAATGCATAAATAATTCATACAATTGTAGTTACGAAAATGGATTTACCCGTTCTGGATGATGTCCTTGTTGTTCGGGTCCAGCTGGTCTGGTCCGGGCGTGGTCCAGCACGAGTCAACGAAGACCCCAGTGTCTATCGACGATGTCACGTTAACGGCAAAGAAACTAGTTTCTGTTCCGCGGGTGCCCTCGACAATCTCACCCCACAGTGCCCCTCCATCACCAAGAGCACCGTCATCAGCAGCTGCAGCGACGTCAGCATCCAGGGCTACCGTGCCATTCCTTGTCAAGTCTTCCGGCTGGCGGCGAACCGCGAAGGTGTCATTCATGAACTGCACCAGACTGACCGAGAGGTCGTCCAGGATGGCGTCCGACAGGATGGCATCGTCCGGCTGTATGATCCCACCGCTGCCACCAATGACGCCTAATTCGTCCATCGAAGGAGCCACACCGATGCTCGCGTTCTGCTGATCGATGACGCACTTGAAAGGAAGGTCGCGTAGCGGCGATACGGGCGTGATCGTGGATTCCGAGAACCAGAGCGTGTTCAAGAACGTGACGGTTGTCATATATTCCTAATTTAAAAAAACGCGTACATCAATTGATATTTGTTCATCAACATGTTAATTGACATGTACCGATATATACAAAATAAATGTTATAAAATCAAAGACTGAATTTATGGGATTTCTATGTCAAATCTCAGATTCTGCTGACCGGTGACACGCTTGAAAGGAAGGTCGCGCAGTGTAAATACAAGCGTGATCGCCGATTCTGAAAACCAGATCGTGTTCGATGGTTTCAATAATTATAGACCTATACATTTTAAAAATTATTTCTCACCTGAACTGTGCTGCCACACGAATCAAAGTCCGTTCGTATGACAATGATACCGTCATCCATATCCTGGTCGATGTCTGGTCGGCAATCGTGATCGTTGAGCGTGACATCGTCCGGGTTGTCGATGAGGAATACCGACGTGTCTAGAGTTACGACCATGGATGTACTCAGGCATTCGACGTGGTATCCTGCATTACATAATACATAATGAGACAATTCAGGACTAATAATAGCAGTGGCGGAGCGTCGGGAGAGGGGGGGGGGGGGGGGGGGGGGCATGGGGGCACGTACATGCTCCCATGAATTTAATGGAAATGAGGGGGCCATGGAGGCACGTAGGTGCTCCCATGGATTTAATAAAGACTTTAATAAAGACAATATAAGGGGAAACTTATTTACGATATAGAGTATGCCCCCAATAATTCGCCCCCTTAAGACCGACCACGCTACGCCACTGTTATTAGGTACGTTATATAAAATAGTAATCGCGTTTTGTGTTATCGTCACACAAGATCCCTGCCGATACTGGTGACTGTATATTTTTGAAGGATCTTTACAACAGTATTATGTTTGTCAAGTTATGACAATCACAATGAAGTACACATACAGTAACCTTCATGACATGACATTATTTTCGGCAATTACCTAAGGGAGGTAAAGACAAAGGTACTCCGCTGGGAACGTAGAGCCGCCTCAGGTTGTAGGCCACGGGGTAGGCCCTGCTGCTGATATACCCAGTGCCGTACCCTACAATCAGGAACTTGGCTCGCGGGTCGGCGTGGCTGATGGTGTGACGACCAGACGCAAGAGTACCGTGGTAGATGCCCACCGACACCCCTTCTGAAAGGATGCTCCATTCTTGTGAGTCCGCTCCGATTGGGACTCCGTTCAGGCGAACCCCTGATAACCCTTGGCTGTTGTTTGCTCCGGCTACTATGAGAGTTACGTGATCTTGATCCATGGACACCAATGTCGTGCTTCCAGTTACGTACTGCTCCACGGGCGGAATGACCACCATTGAAGGGTCACCCACGAAGTCTCTGGAGGCCCTGTAACCCTTGGAGTACTGCAGCACCAGGATGGGTTGCGTCGATCTGAAAGCGAGCGCGGTGTGTCTGTTGTAGTTCAGTTCATAGAACTGGCCGGCTTCGAGGTGTACTGCGTCTCTAGTCTCGGACGAGAAATGGACAACCGTGTTGTTGAAGGGGGCCACCAACCTCAGTAAGTAGCTGCTTCGGCGGTTCCTGAAAGGAGCCACGATGAATTCCTTGCCGAGCGTGTGGATAGGTGGCAGCTGCTCTACCAGGTAGTCGCAGTACTTCACGCCGCGCGGGACGCGAGAACATTCGCTTCCTGCGACAACTGCCACTGGGTGATTAGACACCACCCGCGTTCCCGTCAGGTCTTTATCCGACATCACCTGGAACGACTCGTAGGGATCTAGGTGGAACGTGAAGACGCGCTTCGGGCCGTAGAACACGTGCCCGAAAAGAACGGGGTTACTGAAGGTGATTTTCAGTAGGGCTCCCCGCTCAGTCGCCGTTACAGTAAAGCCAGCTTGGTACCGCGGGCGCAGCGGCTCGTAAATCCCAATGATGTATTCCCGGCCAAGGCTCTTGCTTGGAATCGAGGTGAACGCGCCAGAGTTGACGCCGGATTCCATCTGGACGTGGACGCTCACGTCGCCATCCGCCCTAACCCCAACGGCGTTCTGCTTCAACCCCGTCCCTCGCGATGTCAACGACCTCGGAAGCTCAACAACGACCTCCCTGTTAGCGGGAACGGTGACCTGGTCCCGAAACTTGCTTCCCGACGCTGCAATCGTGACGGTGACGTCTCGTCCAGCCTGAGACATCAGGTAGAGCTTCTGAGATGGGTTGCGGAGGTAGACATAGTCTGATGGTAGAGCAAACACGAACTCGCGACCCACCGTGCTCGGGGCGTCCCAAGCATCAGCATCTGTAATAGATGAGATAAACGTGTTTAACATATTTTATGGCACGACAGTCATTATTATTGGGTCAAACCATTTAACTTTTCAATTAATATTTGGGCAGAACCATATTGATTTGGGGGAAACTATGTGTGTAAGACCCTTTTCATTGCTACTTTTCTCAAGAGAGAAGGGGGGGGGGGGGGAGAGGTTTTCATGTGTAAACGGGAAGGATGACATCCCCCGCTCTTTCTCCCTCAGCAAAACATACCCGTATATCCCACGAGTTTCCTCAGTGCAGTATTGCGTGGTCTGCCACATTCGGGACGCATTCTATATAAATTATTTCTTTATTCTATAAAGGATTTCCCCAATGTTTTGTATTGTTTTAGTCAAATTATTGGGGACACATGCCTCCATGCCCCCTTAGCTACGCCACTCAGATACTCCTGAATGTTTTTTCTTACTTATATAATGCAATCAAACCTGTCCATTAAGATCGCATTAGGGACACAGTGTGGCCTTTATGAGCAGGTGGGAGATCTCTATAATTTGTGCTCAGGTTCATTTGCATGTAAACAGCTTCCTAGGGAGTCAATATCAGTGGTATAGACAGGTAGTCTTTATTTACAGGTGGTCATTATACAAGGGTTCAATGATGTAATAAAGTACTTACAACTGATGATTGACACTGCCCACACGGCCAGGGCGAACATCCAGATCTTCCTCAAAAACATGGTCGATCGAGTCAATAGTAGTCCAGTTTCTGACATCAGCGAAGAAGCTCAATTGTATGATCGTCGTCTTATCAGCCTCTGACGCCTTTTAAAGTGGGCAAAAGCTTAGGACAGTATAAAGTAATTGACGATTTTTAGTAAGTGTCCTACAAGCGATTTGGGAGTATCACTGTAACAAGATAAAAAAACCTGCATAACCAAAGGAGCACTAACACAGGAATATTATCATGTCAGATTGGTTCTCTGCAAATTTAAGGAGAAAATCGTTCAAAGATGACAAAAGGTAAGCTGGAAATCTCAAACTATTGTCGATGGATGCGTGTGGTGTCCTAAATGCGCTTAACGCCTAGCTACACTCACTACAGTCATTCCATTCGTTGTTCCAGCAAACAGTTGAATGAGTGATGTCTCTTTTTATTCAGTTTATATATGACCTAACTACCATGGCTGTTTGGGGCAAATTATACCCGGTGCTCAGTCAAAACAAACCACAATAGACTGGGTACCTTGGTCACTATCACTTGAACGACGAGACTATGTGTAAACCAAACCCAAATATTCCACGCTGATTGGTCCAAAGTCACTTTATCCTAATGCGATCGAGCGAAAACTGGTTTGAGTAAATTGCCTCTGTTATCATTTATATCGTTAAGGATATCCTGCCGTCTAATGTAGTTGGACAGTGATGGCCCGTTATAGTTGTGTTTTGATTTATTTATGTTAAAGTCATACCTGTAAAGTGTCCAAATCCACGAAAATTACTTGGAGCTTCCTCGTTTCTCTTCTACCGTGTTGTTTATCTTATGGTAAGAGAAGAATAAAATAGGGTTTGATTTTTTCAAATGTCCCTTTAGTATGAAGATAATTATCATTGAAAATCATTATTTCTAAAGCGTTAATCAACGCAATTGAAAAAAGTACAATTGTCTTAGCTGAGAACGTCCGCATGCAGCACCCGTGAGAACATTCCGGAGATTGAACTTTGAGCCGAGCGAGTTCAAATTCCATGAATTATGTACTACGTGTGTAAAAATACACGGGTGCGAATATCTCAAACGGATCATTCATAACTGCGACAAAAGTATGGCAGATCATCAGTATTCGGTGATAAAATATGAACTCAATATTCGTTTTTTTCACTAGGTAAACAGTGTTCGTTTTCTTTCAAACTTTCACAAATCTTTCAATTGTATTTTACAATGATATTGATATAGGATTAGTGTCTCAAATGTCATTATGTGCAATATCTGAAACTTTACAGGTATCACTTTAATTAATGATTGGCACGAATTCAAGTTTAAAGTTTATTTTTCCATTTCAAACAAAGCAAGATTTATAATACCATTGTCTGACATCATCGAAATGTATACAATAAACACACAATACATATGACTATATAAACACTTTTTTAGCGGAAATTGATGGATCAAAATGTGCACGTAGTATAATATACAGGGTGGCCCAAAAAACCCCGGAACGGGGCACTTCCCAAAATATAGTAACAAAATAATTATGTCCATCGGATAGGGTGTCTCTTTCAATGAAAAACTATATCAAGAACAGTCATTTTGCTCGAGTAGTTTTTGTTTTCGGGCGCTGTGAATGACACCATGTCAGGTTCCCATTTTTGTCAATTTTTACCAAGTCAGTGTCTGATATATCGCACTTTACTGCCCGTCATAGCATCGAACAACGAGCAATACGCGCGCCATTGTTAGTGTGCATTCAGCTCTGTGCCGAGAGAATGGGCATAGTTGGTATAGTTTTTCATTGGAAATGACACCCTATCCGATGGACATAATCCCACTTGCACTTGCACTTGCACTGCACCCATCTGATCAAAGTCATGCATAAATGTATACTTCACAAAAGCATTAGTTTGTGTCGCTGATTGTCCCTATGAGGCCGCCATCGATCTCAAGCTTACAGCTCATGATGGCGGTCTCCTGCGTTTATGTGCTTTATTTATTTACTTCAAATTGATAATTATTTTTGTACTATTCTTTATGTATACTAATTACTTGTAATTATATTGTAAATACTCAAACATGTTTTTGTACAATTAGGATTATGTATTGTTTTGAAAAAATGCAGAAATAAAACAAACAAACAAACAAACAAACAAACAAACTATATTTTGGGAAGTGCCCCGTTCCGTTTTCTTTGGGCCACCCTGTATATACACTTTGTTTGGGCGGAAATTGATGGATCAAAATGTGCACGTAGTACATAGTATAGCATGGCGTGTAAAATGTTAATCCATGTTTTATAAAAGGTGAATTTCGAAAAGAATAAAGAAATCAAGAAAAATGTGTTTAAAATTGTGTACCAATATGTCGTACAGTGTACTTCAGTTCTATAAATCTATTTGTTGTTCTCGGTTATTGTTGTTGTTGACCTTGGTGGAAATGGAAAAGATAATCAATTTGAAAATAGGGAGACGAATTTCAATATTGGGCGCCCAGACCAATAATCAAATATTAGTATACAAACATTTTCACAAACACTTGAAGAATACACAAAGCCAGATACACAAAAAACCACGACAACGAGACGAAGTTACCATGGTTACTGATCAGTATAATACCAACCCATTGCTTCGTGCACAAGCTTATCGATTTTGTGCATACGGATTTTTAGACAGAATCGTGAAATCTTCTTCTGAAAATAGTC
This sequence comes from Echinarachnius parma, assembly GCA_037951105.1. Taxonomy (NCBI): domain Eukaryota; kingdom Metazoa; phylum Echinodermata; class Echinoidea; order Clypeasteroida; family Echinarachniidae; genus Echinarachnius; species Echinarachnius parma. Next base: position 20,177 of record JBAMJV010013802.1, on the reverse strand, counting down.
TACTAATAATTGCAATTTAAGTCGGAATTACGCACCGGAAACACACCCAACACAATTTTACGCATGTTGACCATCTCATATTATACAATATATAATGTCTGCCATAAGCGTTGGATGACTTTACAATAACAACATTAGAAGGGTTTATTCGAACACCCAGTACCACCACTATATTGAATGTATAAATGTTAACAAAATGTCAACAGTATAGGCTTATAAGAAGAGGCAATATACTCCAGAATAATAACGTTAGGTCCTTAAAAGCCGGAAAGATATGATGGATTCGGAATGGCATTAGGAAATCCCTAGCTTCCATAACATTGGCCCGGCATTAAGCTAGCAAGGTAAGACTAGAGGAAAAGAAAGAGCATTTAGGATCGGAAACGCATTTCCTTTGTTTTTTTAAAATGATTACACTGTTTTTTATGGGAATTTTCCATGAACGGTACATGTATACACGGAATGCACATCGTTGTGACACCCTGCATTTCGGTCATGTAATTGGCCCGTCCCCGGGGCCCCCATCCAAATAACCATACCGAATTTGGTGGAGGAAGGTGCGAGACGTGGGAAGGGGGGGGGGGGGGGTGGGGGTGGTGAAAATCCTGGGAATCCCGGAAGGGGGGGGGGGGGGTGTTCAAATCCCGGGTATTTACAAGACAGCGAGGTGCATGCTATATCCAAAAAACTGAAAACTGAAATGTAAAAACGTATGACCTGTTGCCACAAAAACACTTTAGAAAGTCGCAAAAAGAAATTTGTTATTTCCCTTCTCGTATAAGGTATATTACCGAAGCATAAATTGAAATAATGCGACTGCTTTAGGGGTTTGTGGTGACATGTCACAAATAATAGACGGCCAAGAGGCATTGTAGCTCCGGGAGTGTAGCTTTGTTGCAAACGATTACCCGTATAAGCCCAAGAAAACTCGTCAACTTCAAGTTCAATTTTCAATTTATTTTTTATTAAATTATCATTAATAATTCATACAATATACAAAGTGCACAATTCGTCCAAAATTATCAATCCACATAATTATAAATTAAAACTCGGCGAATCATTGTACAAAGTTAACTTTCTTCGGTAATTATTTTAAATTCAAACAAACACCTTAGGACTCACAAGTATTGTTGAGATATCGCAAATATGATATACCCAAAAATGAATTATATTATAAATGAAAAGAAGCACCACCACAGAGAATGCAGAAATGCACCCTCTTTTGAACTTAAACTTTTGATAATATTTCAGTGTGAATGGTGCAGAATTGTACCATCCATATTCGAACATCTACGGCGAGAGGGTGCAATACATTTTAGATCACAAGTCCTGGGGGGTGTTTCACAAAGATTCTAAGTTGGACTTAACAAGTATGGAAAGCCACTAGTTTCTTTTAATTTTTTTTGTAAAGGTCCCTTTTCAAAGGCATGATATGTTGATTTAATTTGTTAATATTTTCTATTATCAAGGAGATTTCATGTTTTGGATGCAACATTTATGAAAAGTCTAAAATTCTTGTTTTGTGGCTTTTGAATATATTTTATTCCAAGGCTACAAATGGCTTTCCATAATAGTAGGTCCAACTTAGAGTTACGTTCAACTTAGGATCTTGGAACTGTATAGGGCAAAGTCCAAAGTCCTCGCATTTATGTGTACTCAGTAGTATGTTATGGGTTGTATTTTGTTGTTGTACAATATCACTATGACAAAGGAAACAAATGACAACTTTGTATCACTTATTATTCAATTATTTATTTTTGGTTACGAGCAATCATTGATCATATTTGCAAATTAATATACGATGGATCATTAAATTTATTCACATATAGCCTATGCATTATTAAAGATCCAAGTAATTAACACATAAGATATACACATACAGTATAAGTACAACATAATTGAAATTGGCACTTTTGAAAAGTATACATAATTGTTATATTATTATTATAGTCATAGGCTTACATAGTTTACATTCTACATCTCCATCCGCTTATAGAAACTTTTAGATCGCATACATGGGAGATCCTAGTTTAAAAGGATAGTTGAGTTTTGGTATAGAGGGCGCTACACATAATAATTTTGTGTGAGATAATGAAAAACTGAGTGTCAAATTTGAAAGAGCATACAATTTTAATGACAGAAAAACTTTATTTGATCAAAATCGGTTCAGAAACGGATGAAATATCCATAAACATAACCATTTGTAATAAATGTGCTGCCCCACAATTATTCGATAAGTTTGAACCAACCGTTAAACAAATTCAAATAATGCTTCCTCTTTTCAAAAAAATTCAAATGAAGCTTTTTTAATAGTTAGTGATTATCTCTCTATCTCATCACTATTTTTACAAACCATCACATGCACAATATTTTATTTAAAATGGTTGAAACCAATGAGTTTTTAGAGAGCGTCCTCTTGAGTTTAAACGCCTCTTTTTAAATGATAACAAGCTTTTTACTTAGTCGTTTGTAATTTTGTATTCCTTTCAAGCATGGTGGAGTTATAACTATTAGTTTGTAATGTAATGGTGCAGGTTTGGGTTACTAAAATTCAGTTTGACCAAAACTGTACTCTCTTTACCAGAGCTCAACTATCCCTTTAAGCAACAAAATTAAATACCCTTCTCAGGATTAAAAAAATAAGCGTTCTTGGACTAAAAAAACAGCACTCTGTTTAGATGACGCCACATAATATTGAGCTTGGTTGGTTTTGGTGGGTTTCGGTGGGCCTTTTGAATGCGATACATTGCCTCCTATTGAATTGATAATCACATATTACAGTATCACTGTTTTACAATATTGTATCGTAATAATGTGAATTTAACATCTTATATATCTACATATTATATAAAAAATAAATAATATATAAAAAAGGGAAAGGCTACTTCAATTGCGCGTCAAACGCGTTTAGGCCGATTATTTAGCCACCACAGACCGGTTCTTCCTGGAGACACATCATTTTGAAATTGCGATAACTTCAGTTCGCAATAACCTATCGTAAAACGTGATATCATTATGTCAAGATAGAAGCCATTCCACTCTTTGCTTCAAATTTGACAAACACACAAACATGAACAGTAAGATTTAAAAACTCGACAAATGTTGTTTGTTGTTATTGTTAATTTTTCTCAATACGTGCCAGAACTGTGTGTTTAATTGCATTCCACACAAACGTCACTACGTGGCACTTACGAGAATGCTTTTATGACTATGTGTGACTGGGGCATTATCGCATCAGCGGCATTATTAATAATAATAATATATTACATTTATATAGCGCTTAATACAATGTTTCTAAGCGCATAATTATTACCTTTGGTCATCAGGTACAGGTCAAACCCGCACAATTATCTTGCGCACCGTCTCAACTCCCTGGGGGAGCATACTAGCCCAGCTGCCCAACGGGCGCTGAAGGCTAATTAACACACGACCAAGTACCCATTTATACTCCTGGGTAGAGAGCAGCAATGTGGATTAATTGTCTTGCTGAAGGACAAACGGAATGGGCTGGGTTTGAACTCGGGATCTCGAGATCAGAAAGCGCGCGCTCTAGCAGTCTTGCCACACCACGTCTACATTATTACACCTTGATAACTGCCTTCCCGAAGTTGGCCCCGGTGAAGAGTTCGGTGAACCCGGTGAACATGTTCTCAAAACCCTCGGTGACGTGCTCGCGTACTTTGATCTTGCCCTGTTGGTAATGAGGAAGAAAGATGACAGAATTTAGTGATTTATTTTGAAAGAGTACAATTAAATGGTGTAACGAAATCGTAATGTCTCATTTATGCATTTATGTCCCTAATTTGTATTCAAATAGTATCCGTTAACATCAGAGGGCGCTACGATAGACACCTAAGGCTAAAACAGAGCCTACGGCTCTGACCAAAAAGATGCCAACCCCTTTGTCAAATGTAATAATCTTCAAGCTTGAAGGACACAGGTCTACCCCGAATAAATATATATGTCAAATGCGACCCCTCTTCTGAAATAAACATTCAATAGCGAGAGCATCCGAGTCAATGTAAAAGCCGTTGGTTTACTCTCACAGATATATGATACTTGTATAAATATGAAATGTCATATCTATGAATTCTCGAATACAAGTCAACGGCCGCGACTTTTAATCAAATGACTTTAGTGGAAGATATTTTTTAGCCGCTTCTGAACGGATGTTGGGTCAAATAAACGCTGTTTTTTGCATTGAAGCTTATTTGCTCTTGCAACTCTTACACAGTTTTCCTCCAACTCGCAAAACGAAGTATTTGTTGAAGCACCTTCTTATTCAAAACTATATTATCCCTTTAAACGGGAAACACAACATTTTATGAAAGTGAGTCTTACCTCTGCTACCCATTTGGCGATGGCAGTCAGACCCTCTGGATAACGGGGCAGGTAACTTGAGACGATAAATCCCTTCATCTTGAGCTCGCTGAATACGACCTTGCCGTATATAGGAAGCACTGAAACAGAATAGATACATTCAATTAAAAGGGATATTGTAACTATTATGTTGACTATGTACAAAAGCTGACGAAGAGTTAATGGTATTCAAAATCTGTACGTCTGTGATTTGATCTGTGATGTCCACTCATGTAAAATTCCATGGTAAATGAATGTCCTGTATGATTTGGTAATGGGCGAACATACACAGTGATATTTGCTAACTCATTGCACTTACTTTGAACCAAGTTGAAATATTCCACTGGTGATATTCAACGTGGATAACTATTAGCTCCTTATGAATTTCTTTATTTTTTTCACAAATGTTTTGTCAAATCATTGGGGGCACAGGCCCGTGTGCCCCCTGTCGCTACGCCACTACTGGGTGGAATTAGTTCAGTGGAAACAAGTTTGTCTGTAATATTTGTAAATGTTACGAAATGTTTCAGTTAAAAAACAGTCTGTTTTAGCTCACCCTTTTGTGGAGTTTTATCGTTGTAGGAGGATATGGCACCGCAATTGGCGATCCTGCCGTGCGAATTCATGTTCAGAATAGCCGTACTCGCGAAATCACCTCCAACCTGCATCGGGCATAGAAAATATATGGTTGGTATTCTACTAAATTTATCAACTTAGGTAGTTCGAACACTTCAATCATAAATATCCTTATAACCAAAAGTGACACTCGGAAAACCGAAGCCTGTTCCCGGGGGGGGGGGCCACTCAACTATATTGCTGTACACACGCGCGACCAAAAAAACGCGTAAAAAGGGTACTTTTTGCCGATCATGGCGCGTCACGCGCGTGACGCGTTTAGGGTGTCAAAAAGGCCAAAATCTGAAAAAAGGGTATGTTTGTGGAGTTAAACAAATACGCGTTTAGGGTATATTTTTCTCCAAACTTGTTTCCCGGACTTGTCTGGAGTTTGCCGGGGATTTTGTGCGACTTCGAATGATTCCAGGGGATTCCAGATCTCGGGAACGTCCCTTGATCGCACGATCATACCCCCCGCCCCCCTCCACCATTCCCAGGTCCCCATTCAACTCTGAGATACAATCATAATATGAGACACATTTGAAGGGGAGTGTCTAGAATAATATCCCTTGTATCATTGTAACCTCTAGTGGCGTAGCTACGGGGGGCACGGGGGGGGGGGGGCACGGGGGGGGGGGGGGCACGTGCCCCCACCCCCAATCGTTTGGCAAAAAAAAAAAAAAATGTCGAACGACCCGAAATTAAGCAAAATGTGTCTAAATCATTCGCATAGCTGCACTATACGTAGTCCAAAATGTCTAGGCAAAGAGCACCATCAGTCATCTTCTCCAGAGTCGACATCTGCATCAGTTGAGCATGGTCTACTGAACCTAACCCAAGGGACCCGTGTCGTGGGTCTAGTCACACGGTACTTGAAAATGGGCGTCAACAGGCGGGGGACGGGGAAGGGGGACATGCCCCCCCCCCCCCCATACATTTCCCTCCCACTTTTTCTTATGCATACATTATGTATGTTTGATTCCATAGCTTGAACTACGAATCATATAATCTTTTTTGTCTCGGGTATGGACCAAATCGCACAATTTAAAGCCAAAAATATGCAAAAGCTCCCTACAGTGGGAGGGGGACACCCCCTCCCCCGCTTGGTCGCTTCGCTCCCTCGCAATGCCCTCCACTTTAGAGAACATTTTCCCCTTCTCTTGAAACTGATCCTTCTACATCAAACACATCATTTACAGATCCACTTTATTAATCAGACAGATCTGAATTCAAATGTATGCCAGAAACAATAGTTCCACCAGGAGATACACATGGGATCAACAGCGTGTGTTTTAGTGTGTTCACGGGCGTAAATCCCGGGGGATGGGGGATATATCCCATCCCCCCACTTATTGATGCGGGGGTGGCCTGTACAAATACCAACATCCCCCACCTTTTTAGAAGTTAAAGGGGTAGTACAGTTTTGGTAAGGCTGAACTTTAGTAACCAAACCTGGACAGTAACATTATAAACTAATAGTTATTACTCCACCATGCTCGAAAGGTATACTAAATTACAAACAACTAAGTAAAAAGCCTGTTATCATTAAAAAAGAGCCATTAAAACACAAGAGGGCGCTTTCTAAAAAGGCATTGGTTTCAACCATTTTTCATACAAAATAATGCATGTGATGTTCTATTAAAATAATGATTAAAGGGGTAGTTTAGTTTTGGTAAGGCACAACTTTAGTAACCAAACATGGACAGTAACATTATAAAACTTATAGTTTTAACTCCTCCATGCTCGAAAGGTATACACAATTACAAACGACTAAGTAAAAAGCCCGTTATCATTAAAAAAGAGCCATTTAAACTCAAGAGGGCGCTCTCTAAAAAGGCATTGATTTCAACCATTTTTCATACAAAATTATGCATGTGATGTTTTATTGAAATAATGATTAAATAGAGAGATCATCAACAACTATTTAAAAAACGCTTTTGAAAATTTTTGAAAAAGTGCAAGCATTTTTTTATTTTTTTGAAAAATTCAGCTAATTATTTGGGCCCCAAATAATTATAGGGTCAGATATATTTATTGATATTTCAGCCGTTTCTGGACCGACTTTGACCAAATAAAGTTTATTCTGCCATTAAAATTGCAGGTTCTCGCAAATTCGACACTCAGTTTTTCATTACCTCACAAAAAAATTGTGATGTGCAGCGCCGTCTCTACCAAAACTAAACTACCCCTTTAAGTAGATAGATCATCAACAACTATTTAAAAAACGCTTTTGAAAATTTTGGAAAAAGTGTAAGCATTTTTTTAATTTTTCGAAAAATCATCTAATTATTTGGGCCCCAAATAATTATAAGATCAAATATATTTATTGATATTTCAGCCGTTTCTGGACCGATTTTGACCAAATAAAGTTTATTCTGCCATTAAAATTGCATGTTCTCTCAAATTCGACACTCAGTTTTTCATTATCTCACAAAAAAATTGTGATGTGCAGCGCACCTCTCTACCAAACTAAACTACCTCTTTAAATCTATAATTCTTACAAAATGCATAATAACAATGATAATGGTAATAATGATGAGGACAATAATAACCATACTTCTAAAGTGATATTTTAAACACCAATTTCACGTGGGAGGGGGTAAACCCCCTCACACACTCTCCCCCACCCTCCCCCAAATAAGTAGGACAATATAGACAGGCACGGACGATGTGAGCGTATTTGAGTCTGGTGTGTGTGTAGGTTCGATTGTGTTTGTATACTATACAGGGTGGCCCAGAAAGAATGCAACACCTACGATCGTTAATTTCATCAAGCATCATCGACCAAATGTCATTGTTTTTTGTTTAATTGGGTAGAACATTCTTTTTCAAATAACATGATACCATAAGCATTGATTTTGGGTAAGGCGTTTGGATCCTAGGGTCATTTTCTGAGGCAATGTCGTTTCCTACCCAATCAAACAAGAAACAATGACATTTGGTCGATGAAGTTGATGAAATAAACGATTGTAGGTGTTGCATTCTTTCTGGCCACCCTGTATATATAGCAGTCTAATCATGAGGGAGATGATTTAAGTCATGATTTCTTTAAAGTTAGTACAGTCAAACCTGCTAATGCGACCACCTGTCTATATCGACCACCTGCTCATAACGACCGCTCTCTGGTCCTCCCCTGAAAAATCATGTGTTAAGCGACCTGCGTAATGCGACCACCTGCCTAACGCGACCAGCGACCACCCTATTTGGGTCCCGACGTACATATAAATCTGTGCATAACGACCACAAAATTAGCGCTTGAGTGACCAAGGCATCCACTCGATCGCCTCTGGTCACTCAAGGCTCCAATCCTGAGCAGGTCAATGCATAAAACAAACTTTTATAATGACAATAAACTTCAGACAGCTTATAGATTGACTTTGGCTGGTCACCTAGCTATCACATTTCGATTCAAGTATTTTAGTCTCTAATATATGGGATTGAATATTCCAGGGTCATTATTACATCGAGTATAAGGAATTCGACAGATTTTCGAATATATTTTTCAAACGTAGTTTCAGTACATAATTATAAATGATAATTATATGTGTACTAAAGAGTGAACATTTATTAAAATAATTATAAGTATCATAAAATCGCGTCCTTCTATCTGATGTTTGAACAGCCGGTTAGTTTCTCAACAATTGCGCGGAGTACTATTTACTGAGTATTTATTACGTGGACGTGGTTTGGCAAAATATTCTCGTTGGCACTTAACCAATTTAATCAATCAGTCCTAGGCCCCGTTGCAGAAAGAGATACAATCGATTGTAAGTTACAATTGATTGTAAGTCAGAAAAATGTACGCATCTAAAACACGTGATCTGACTTACCATTAATTGCATCTTCCTGCAACGGGGCCCTGAACGGGTTTTAGCGTATTGTACGATTTTAATAGTTAGAAATGTGGTAGGAGTCTATTTTAAAGGGATCTCGTAACATTGTCCAAATCCTCACAACCAAATTGTAATGGTGGTGGTTCCCTCATACCTTGCTGTATTCGTATTAACAATAGAAGCATGGTTTTTTAAATTTCCCTTTCGTTAAAAAGATATTTAAGATTGAAGTGTTCAGATGTTAAACTGTCCACTGGACACGTGCGTGTACAGATGCCAATTAATTACACATGTGCATATAGGCACAATATGCGACCAGAAATTCAAAATGGCCGCCCACCTGTCTAATGAGACCACCTGTCTACACCGACCACTTTTCGCCGGTCCCTTGAGCGGTCGCTATAGACAGGTTTGACTGTATTATCAAATTTTCTTCCAAGGTATGCACCAGATTGCATTATTTCGAGTGAAAAATTGCAAAAGCTCCCTACCGTGGGAGGGGGACACCCCCCTCCCACACCCTCCCCCTCGGGCGCTACGCGCCCACGGGCTTGGTCGCTCCGCTCCCTCGCAGTTGTGCCCCCCCAATCCGTTGACCCTCGCTACGCCACTGAGTCCTCTACCCATTGTTCAGGTTTCTCAACAACATTTTGAACCATTTCAAGAACTCAGGATTTGGTGTATGTTTTAATGATGTTCATATTTTTTGTAAATAAATTATTCCAAAATGTTTCAGAAACAAGACATGGTAGTTATCATTTGTTTGTATAGTAACTATCAGTGGCGTAGACAGGTTCTTACACCTGGGGGGGATGATTTGCCGTTCACCGGACCAAGACCAATTCTTCGAGACCAAGACAATTGCTTGAAAGTCGTCTCAGTGGGGGGGGGGGGGGGGGGGTAGATGTTAAGATGATCGTGGGACAGGGTCGGATCTAGCTTTTTGCCAAAGGGAGGGGGGGGGGGGGTTTGACCCAATGACGATGCGGAGTGAAAAAAATGTGGGCGTTTTTGGAGTTTTTTGGCAGCCCTAGCCGCGAAGCGGCGAACATTTTTGACGTTTTGAGCGTTGTTTGGTAGCCCAAGCCGCGAAGCGGCGAAATTTTTTGGCATTTTTTTGCGTTTTTTGCGTTTTTTGGCAGCCCAAGGGGGGGGGGGTTTAAACCCCCTAACCCCCCCCCCCCCCCCGTAGATCCGCCACTGTGGGAGCGAAGTGACTATGCGGGGGGGGGGGGGGGGGGGGAGGGTGTGTCCCCCTCCTACGCTAGAGAGATTTTGCATTTTTGGAATTGAAATTGTGCATTCTGGTGCTTACCTAGATAGGAAGCGGCGATTTTTGTTTGCTATTTTGAACCCCCATACCCACCCCCCCCCCCCGTAGATCTGTCACTGATAGACGTTTAATTGTATATACTGTATCTAATTGTGGGACCCCAAGGAAGAACAGCGGTTTTGTTTTTTTTATTCTGCTGAATTGGGTCATCCCCCGTTGCACTTCATTGCTGTATTTATTGTTGTGATTTCGGAAATAAACAAACAAACAAACAAACTGATATGCACCTCAACACAGGGAGCGAAGTGACTGAGCGGCGGGAGGGCTCCCATGCAAGGGAGATTTTGCATTTTTGGACTTGAAATAGTGCAATCTGGTGCTTACCAAGAGAGGAAATTCGGGCTCTACATTGACTGTATCTGGGAAAGGGTGTCATGATTTGATCGACCAGAAATTTTAAATACATTTTCACGGAGAAAAGAAATAGTTGACAAATATGGACCCCAACACAAATATTGTATTTATATGGAGCATCATACACAGTTCTAACTTAACCATTATGCCGCATTATATGATCCGACAACTTACCCTATCGCCAAGAATGAGTCCCGAGGGGTGAAGCTACCGAGGGCTGGGGCAGGGTCAAATATGGAGGGTTTGGAAGGGGGATCCCCTCCCACGGAGAAGATTTTGCATTTATATACTTGAAATGGTGCAATTTCGTGCACACCCCACAAGTAGCCAGAGCAATGCCAGCCTAAACTGGAGCTACGTGGCCCGGTATACAGAAAAGAAATACTCACCCCTGACCATACGCAAATTACACAACAAACTGAGATTATCTGGTCGCGCGCGTAGCGCGCAGCGAAAAAGGAATGTGGATGTACAAATTACTTTTTTAACGGTAGAATTAACAAGTCTTTGCTCATACAACTAATGTTCTTTCCCCAATCGTATACAGATACACACAAAAAATATTATATCCTTCCCTAAAACCTGGGGGGGATGATTGTACATGGCATCCCCCCCACCTTGTGAGCTGGGGGGGATGCATCCCCCTCATCCCCCCCGTTGTCTACGCCCCTGGTAACTATACACAAATATCTCGAGAGACCTGCGATCTATTGTATAAATACCTTGGCGTTGTCACATGCTGTATGATATTGCAATCGGTATTATCAGATATACAGTCAAACTTAAATTGAATCTGCTGGTACTGATGAAAACATGAAAAAGCTTTTACTTACAAATTCAACTTATATAACCACCCCCCCCCCCCAAAAAAAATAGAGGTCTTTTGAATATCTTCAACTGAGGCAAAGTTTCAACTTAGTGTGAAGTTGACTGTAGTTCTTATTGACAAGTACATGTACATTAGAGGTTTATTTAAGGTAGACCTTGTTTAGGGTTAAATGTTTAAGGTGGTTAAACATTTCCATTATTTTTAGAGGTTTAATTGAGAGCAATTGACGTAGACCTTGATAAGGGGTATGTTTTAGGGGTTATACTTGTTTAGGGGGCAAAATTGTCAAAAAAGCACGCGAAAATACTTGAATAGGGTATAAATTTGACCAATGGATAAAACTTGTTTAGGGTGGGTTTGAAAAACCTGTGGTCGCGCGTGTGTACAGCAATATAGTTGAGTGGCCCCCCCGGGAGCCTGTTCCATGCTTCTATTGGTAATACGAATACAACAAGGTATGAGAAAACTGCTTGTCTAGAGTTCAAATTAAATGTGTCTTTTTGACTTTGTTACTAACTAGATCAATTCAAATTTTGCTTACGTTGTCGAAGTAGACGTCGATTCCCTCAGGGGCCAGCTCCTTCAGTTTCGCATCGAGGTCTTGTAGTTGAACACAGCATCGAACCCGATCTCTTTCAGATACTCCAGTTTTTCATCTGAGCCAGCTGAACCGATCACTCGACAGCCCTATTGTTTGATTTAGATACAATATAAATATATACTTGATTGATTGATTTACTGGTTGGGTTGGGTTGGGTTGGGTTGGGTTGGGTTGGGTTGGGTTGGGTTGGGTTGGGTTGGGTTGGGTTGGGTGGGTGGGTGGGTGGGTGGTGGGAGGTGGGTGGGTGGGTGGGTGGGTTGGTTGGTTGGTTGGTTGGTTGGTTGGTTGGTTGGTTGGTTGGTTGGTTGGTTGGTTGGTTGGTTGGTTGGTTGGTTGGTTGGTTGGTTGGTTGGTTGGTTGGTTGGTTGGTTGGTTGGTTGGTTGGTTGGTTGGTTGGTTGGTTGGTTGGTTGGTTGGTTGGTTGGTTGGTTGGTTGGTTGGTTAGTTAGTTAGTTAGTTAGTTAGTTAGTTAGTTGGTTGGTTGGTTGATACAATAACACAGAATAATAATTAAAGTTAGTCTACCACGAGAAGAACAGCAACAGCAACAACAAAAGATGCATCGTGTGAGAGATCTCGGTCCCAAGCACTAAAACTATTTCAAGGGCCAAGCTGCAGTTCCTCAGTTTTGAAGCTGCGCAAATTGTCATCGGCGACAGTTTGTGCGGTAGCAAGGATCTTTGATCCAACAGGGGCTCGAACCCAGAATGTCATGGTAAATGAGACGGAAGCTTAACTTCTGAGCCGCAAGGACCGGTTTGGATTTAGATTTAGAAGGGACGTAATGATTTCGTTAAAAACAAAATCAATAATTTGTACCTTTATCTTGGCGATTTGTCCAACAACACTGCCCACTGCACCAGCGGCTCCACTGACCAGAACCGTCTCACCCGCCTTCGGTTCGCAGATGTCCAGTAAACCGAAATACGCTGTCAATCTATATTTTAAAAGAAGAAGATTTATTTCAAACAGAGCAAAACCAACCATAAATATATACATGTATACATAAATGATCATGACACAGGAACGATTTTAACTTCTTCTCTTTAATGTGGCTGAAAAAGAGCAAAGAAAAAATGGGATTCCAACGGGATTCGAACCCGAGACCTCCAGATTGCTAGACCGGTGCTCTTACCGACTGAGCTATAGAAAACCCCGAGTATGGCGCTCGTTCCTTAAACCCCTTAATTTACATTGCTCGAGTGTTCAGAAGCTATTATAAACCTGACATGAACCCGAGACCTCCGGATTGCTAGACCGGTGCTCTTCTTTTTTTAAAATAAAACAAAAGGAAAAAAAAATTGGTTTCTGAACCAAATACTTACCCGGGCATACCGATGGTACCGATGGTATACGATCTCGGGACTCCCTTTGGTAATGGTGGCATCTTCATCAGCTTTTCCCCGTTGCTTACGGAGTGGGTTGTCCACCCGGTATAGGGTATCACCCACGTCCCGACGGGGTAGTCGGAGTTGCGACTCTCGATAACTCTAAGAGAGGGAAGAATAGATTGGGGGCGATATTTAGTGAGATAACTAAGCGAGTATAGAGATTAATATCATTTACAATTGTCATTGTACTGGTTTTCTGAATGATTGTATGGCAGAGGCGTCGATCCGTTTTTGCGATTGGGGGGCGAAATTTGAAAAAAATTCCAGAGTGACCATATAGAGCCATCAATATAGTCTAGGGCATTGAGCTTCCATGAAACTAAGCAAGGGCGTCAACAACTTCTCAAAAGTGGAGGGGAGACATTGCGAGGAAGCGAAGCGACCGAGCGGACGAGGGTGTGGGAGGGGGTGTCCCCCTCCCACAGTAGGGGGGGGGGGGGGCGACCGCCCCCTGCCCCCCAGGATCGACGCCCCTGTTGTATGGAAGTTTCATAGAAGAAGTATACACCGTTTGCCTAGTAATAAAAGGTGAATAATCTTGTCATATTTCATCACACGCTGTCCGTTGACTTTGAGTTTGATCGTAAAACGTTTCGGAACGCTTTTAATCATCATCGTCATAATATAAATAATAAAACAATGATAATAATAATATATAATATAATAATCAAAATAATGATAATAATGATAATACTAATGGTAATAATAACAATAACGATACTACTACTAATAATAATGATAATAATAATACAAATGTGATAATAATAATCATAATATAATACTAATATTAATAATAATAACATAAATAATGATAACAATAACAATACTAAAAATAATAACAATTATTATGTATAACAACAATTATAATAATGCTAAGTATGATGCATCTACCACCAACACTATAGCAGTATAATACTCATGTATTCAACTATTATTATACTGAATCAATTTTTACAATATGTGGATAATGAGTCAAACATGTCTTTCAAAATTCAAGTTTCTTACTTACTTAGCAACCTGCTGGCCAGGTAGAACGTTGCCCGTTGGATATCGTTTGGTGTACGGCCTGTGTAAATATAATTGTTTTATTAGAAAAAACAAAAACATCGTTTTCCGTCAGACCTGTCTATAGTTTAAAGTCCTTCCCTGCCAATTTTGGCACATAAGTCGGCGCCTATCTCCGATGCATTAGTCCTCTGGTAACTCGATCGTGTGATTAATTTTCCCTTCTCCATTCTATAAATACCGAGCGTTTGGCTATAGAGCTTAGGCAGAAGGCACCATTTTGAAAAGTCTTTGGTCGAACCCGTCTATAAAGACCCATAAAGGTGGACAGAAAAATGTGGTCTTCACAGACATGTTCATTTTCAAGGTTAATTGCCCTAAAGAATATATACAGAAAGGTGGTCTTTGTATACAGGTGGTCGTTAGAGTATATGTTCCATTGTAATAGTCTTTTGTACATTTCGGGTATAGTGGAAACCTCTTTAACGACTGGATAATTTGAAGTCATAAGGTTTTTTCCCAACAAATATTTTGGTATTACCTGGCCTATATTACGATGCATAATATGTATATCTATGAACACGATCATGATATTTGTGTTCGGTACTAAAACAAACTAAACAAAATTGACCCTTAGATCGAATTCGTGCCATATTGTCAAACCACGGATAAATAAACAAAGATAACATATTTCCACCCGACCCTCCTCTCCACCCCCCCCCCCCCCCCTGACGCGAAGTCCCACTAAATCCCTATATGTCGTCTGCTATCTCTACTGATTGGTGCAATGTGTGCAAAGTGTGCGATGTGTCAATGTTTAAACGGAGCAAATAAAGGCATTGGGCAGGCACTGTTAGTGTTATTTCAGCTCAGACTGAAGCATAAGGCCTTACCAACATGCTATTGACAATGTTTATTACCACGTACCTCATTTGCCAGTTTTTGCACACGTCAACGAAGTTACTAGATCCCTTTGAGTACAAGTATTGTTAAATTGAATTTGATGAAAGGCATTGTATTTTAGCTCAGCCTTACCAAAATGATATTGACAATGTTTATTACCACGTACCTCATGTAAGGGTCCACTGAAAGAAATTCGGCTTCCATCAGCACCTCTGTAATTATAACATACATGTGATGTATACAATCGTTAAATCATATAATACATACATGTATATGTACAAATGTGCTTCTGTATGTTATTATGGATGACAAGTACTTGAACATTCTTATCCAAATCAAATTTTGGCACGTTTCGGCCAATTTATAAGAAGGTATAAATGGGGTATACCCACTCTAGGGCCACTCTCATAGGCAGGCTGCAGTAAAAAAAAATTGTGAGACTGGCAAAAATCATAAAATCATTTCTAGCTAAAATCTCACCAATTAATCAAACTTAACATGACAGGGGGTTAGAATTGAATATAATTAACAACTTACATGAGCTTTCCAATGTCAGAAGCACTTTAAATTCCAGTTTTTAAAATATTTGATCTATGACTTGAAGCTCCAATCCTTGCATGAGCTTTCTGACTGTGCAGCCCTCAACCACAGGTTTTAGAACAGTTGTTTACATGTTTAGGCTTGTCTGCCAGCCAGTATTATCAAAAGGCTGAAGGGATTATTTCAGAGATTAGTGTCTGAATGACCTAACTGACAATGGGTTCTGCAAGGTACTCTGACTTGTACTATTTGCAGGGGTGCAGCATTTCAATAGGTGTCTGGACAAGACAATAGTGGCTTTTGTATCGCATTCCAAAGTATATAACAATGAATATAGGTCAATTTGTGACTCTAAGGAATTCTTTACAACCAGCTTTGAACTACTTATAATATTAACACAATGATTCAATGAAGGCATGCTATAATTGTTTGTTGAACAAAGGCCAAAGCCATATTATGCAATTTATACAGACATACACAGCATCAAATTGATCAATAGTGTGAAAAACATCTAGTTGTAAGGCTAGGTAGACAGGGGAATTCCCCAGTGTTTACTTGGACAATGAGGGCAGCTGACTATCAGGCTTTTTTCAAGGCAATGGAGTAAGGGGTTAATGCAGCATGCTGTTAAAGGGATAGTTGAGTTCTGGTAAGGAGAGTACAGTTTTAGTGAAACTGAATTTTAGTAACCAAAACCTGCATCATTACATTACAAACTAATAGTTATAACTAGAAAGGAACACAACATTACAAATGACGTAGTAAAGATCATGTTATCATTAAAAAAGAGCCGTTAAAACGTAAGAGGGCGCTCTCTAAACAATCATCGGTTTCAACCATTTTGAATAAAATATTGTGCATGTGATGCTTTGTTGAAATAGTGATTAGATAGAGAAATAACCAACAACTATTTAAATACCTATTTTGTAACTTTTTGAAAAGAGGAAGCATTTTTTTGAATTTTTAACGGCTGGTTCAAAATTCTCTAATAAACCCGGGGCCCCGGGTTTATTACAAATTGTTATATTTATGGATATTTCAGCCGTTTCTGAACCGATTTTGATCAAACAAAGATGATTTTATTGTTTAAATATTATGCTCTTTCAAATTTTACACTCAGTTTTTCATTACCTCACAAACCAATTAAGTAGTCTAGCGCCCTCTCTACCAAAACTCAACTTTCCCTTTAACCCCTTGTCTTGTAGGGTGGGGTATACCCATGGAATTATGAGGTCTGACTCCCAGATCCCTGGTATACCTTTAAAAAAAGACGTTTTATGATAAGCAATAAGATTATTTCACACACACGCGCACACACATCCTCTCACACACAAAGACACATGCATACATACGCGTATATACACACATACATTCACGCACATACGCATACATACACTTTAGCTAAGACGTCAGTATTTAATTTGTCCATGTAAATATAACCAAAACAATCTGTCTATAAAACTATATAAATCGTTTGATTGAGACGATTTTAAAATGTCATTCTCAAATTTACTAGACGTAATACATTACCTCCATCCTTGATACTAGGAATGTCAAACTCCTCCAGCCTGACGTCGGTCTTCTTTGGGAATCCATCAAAGTACTTCACCAAGATCCATCTCTGTCCCTTTCTCGGCATCTTGATAATAATGATCTTATAAACACGACCACTACAACTTTGAATTTATACGCGTAGGTATAGTTTACTTCCTAAGGTTTGGTAACAAAACGTGGACCGCTGGCTGCAAAGTGTGCGTGATGTTGCTACTAGATGCTCCGCTGCCTCGCATGAAAGAAGAGTATCTTGTAGTTCTGAGCAGCGTATTTATATACTACCTGCGGTCCTACTAAAACACGCGAAGCACTACGAAGCACTAAGAAACACTATGAAGCACTGCGAAGAGCACTGCGAAGCACTACGAAGCACAGCGAAGATTCTGTTCAGGGTCACCAGGGAAACACTGCGAAGAGCGCAGTGCTAAAGGAGCACACTTAGGAGGAGATTCGTTTATAATTGATTGTCAGACGACTGTCGAATCTCTAAATTTCTGATTATAATTATTGGTTTACGAGGTGGAGAGGGTATACAGTAGGCGAAGGAGGCAGGGTGTGGGGGGGGGGGGGGGGGGGGGGCTCGGGTGACTCCCGTGAGTTAAAACAAAAACGGCCATATGCAGCTAATAACAACCACAACTTTGGACAAACCATGTCCTATTCATGAAACCATCTTGTAGTCAGGTACCATATTATATAGAAAAAGACCTTCTTTTTCTGATTAATCTGATCTGGTAGACGGCGGTTCGTCATCATGAGGTATATAGCCCTAGTTCCTGACTATTATAAAGTTAAAAATGAATGGTATATATAGCACTATTAGTGACACAAAACGTGTGGCTTTAAACTTTGGAATGTAAGGCGTTGTATGATCAAGCCTTTCTTTTCATGGAACAAGTTCCTTTCTCTAGTTTACGCGATTTCAGCTCACCATCATCCAATCCATTGTGATCTGCGAAGTCTGTTAGCTGTTTTGATTATAAAAACGAAATAAAATTATTATAGGGCGACATTTTTGGAAAACAAAGAAATACATAAAGTGTGCCCCCACTAACCACTGGCTGGGGGCGCCAAATTGAATTAAAAATGATTTATAGAAAGAAGTTACTTTTTGCGTAAAGTTGTTGAAAAAGTAATGCACACTTTTTCTTTTATCTGTTTTGTGTTCAGCACTTTTTGTATTGCATTTATTTTCCCCAATGTCACACCCAATGTATTGTTGGTTATACAGTCCGTTATTCCGAAGGTTCGTTATTCCGAAGGTTCAGTTATTCCGAAGGTTCGTTATTCCGAAGGTTCGTTATTCCGAAGGTTCGTTATTCCGAAGGTTCGTTATTCCGAAGGTTCGTTATTCCGAAGGTTCGTTGATCCGAAAATAAAATCGGGTTCCTTATTCCGAAGGTTCGTTATTCCGAAGGTTCGTTATTCCGAAGGTTCGTTGATCCGAAAATAAAATCGGGTTCGTTATTCCGAAAATTAAATCGGGCTTGTTATAATACTATAGTTTGTGTTTTGTTTATTTAATTTACAGCCTGCATTAAACATACCCCTCCCCCTTTCCCTCCCTTGGCCAGACCAATCAAACATTTAAGTTTATTTTATCTCTTTATATGAAATTATAGCATTATAACAAACCCAAATTCATTTTCGGATTAACGAACCCGATTTCATTTTAGGAATAGCGAACCTTCGGAATAACGAACCCTCGGAATAACGGACCTTCGGAATAACGAACCTTCGGAATAACGAACCGCACCCGTATTGTTGACGTCAAGTAGCAACTCCCATGCTCTACCTATGATTCTTGGTTTTTCTGCATAGTATTTTATTTAATGTTTATTTATAATTTGCACACAATAACAAATTTTCTAAATTGTCACTTTAATAGATGTATGTAGTTGCCTAAAATAATACTCTACTGTTATATTTGAAACTTTGACGATGTCTTATGACTTATGTTATGTCTATATGTATTCTCAGTTTCTTGTAATACATGCATAAATAAATGTGCTTAAAAAATAATACAGATTAATTTAAATCCGTGATATTTGTGTCAAAGATATGACTAGAGGTGACAATAATAACAATAGGGAACTTTATTAGGATACAATTTGTATAACAATTTCTATAAACATTCAAAGACATTTACTTGTAGACATGTGATCATGCCTTGCATGCCTACGCAACGCTAAATAATTATAGCTATTAGATTACAACACCATCACGTCTGCTGAGGACCAACTCCAACTGCAAGAGGACTTAGACAAACTGGTTGACTGGGCACAAACCTGGGGCATGAGATTCAATCCATCTAAATGCAAGAATGTGAAGATTTCTCGTAGGAGGCAGGAAGAACCTACAAAGTATACATTGATGGGAGTTGACCTTGAGGAGAAGAAGGACATCCAGTACCTAGGAGTCCAAATTCAACATGATCTCCGATGGAACAAGCAGACCGCACATGCAACCTTCAAGGCAACGAGGGTGTTGAACTTCATCAGAAGAAATTTCCACCACTGTACACCGCATGTCAAGGAAAAGCTGTACATGACATTAGTGAGACCTCATCTAGAATATGCTTCTGCTTCATGGGACCCATACACACAGAAGAACATAAATAGCATAGAAAGAGTGCAAAATAGGGCAGCAAGATTTGTGTCCAACACATACGGGGAAAATACAAGCATCACTGCCATTCTTAAAGAGCTTAAGTGGACTGCGCTTCAAGACAGAAGGAAATGTCATCGCCTAACCTGCTTTCAAAAGATGCTGAACGGAAACCTGGACATCAAACATGAGGACTTCATTCAACCCAAAATAGACAGAAACCGAAGGGGCCATTCTCTACAGTATCAACAGC
>JBAMJV010013801.1:0-36186 GCA_037951105.1 Echinarachnius parma | reverse complement strand
CACAAGCTATTTCTACATGAGCTCTGTGACCTTTGACCTCAAATCTAATCAGTTCATTGGCTCCTCAAAGGTTCATACATGTACCAATTTAAGTTTCAATAGGTTCTTGAGATAAAGCGACCACAAGGGGCCTTTTACATTTATTTATTTATTATTTTGTTTTATCAAAAACATAAATGTAAAATGTTTTTCTTGTTCTTTCATACATTTTTTCCCCCTCTGCATTGTGACACTGCCCTGAATTCCAATGTGTGTTGATTTCAACAAGAAGGCACTAACTCCTTCCTGAAATGTACAAGATGTAAATTTCACCCTCTGCATTCCAATGTGTTTACAAAATGAAACTTACAAGGCCTCAAGTATTTCTGAAACTTACATCAAGAAGAATGTGCCAACACCTGTTCCTTGTACATTTCACTCCCCCTTATTCCTCTCTCACGTACGTTCACGCACGGTAACTTACGGGCGCGGCCATGTTTATGCACGCAACACGCAATATTTGAATATTCATCTTTTCCCCTTTTTTCTCTCCGCCGTAAAAATACAACTTCATTGATGAGCTTAACCAATCAAATATCTTAGAGCTGTTCAAAAATGAATAATTCATAACGTATCTCATACATATGTAAATTATAAAAAAATGCCAATTTGATTTTAAAATTTACCAAATTATTTCAAATTTTAGCCTCAAAATTGTCTTTGTAATCGATCATAAATCACCAAAAAATACGATAAATGTAAGGCTATTTTGTAACTTTCATAAAAATAATTTGGAAGTTTTCCCAGACTAATGTTTGGTATTTTTTTAAAGCTCTGGGTATGAACGAGGGTATTCCGTGTTTACATTTTTGCTTCTATTTTTTCCCTGTAAATTTTGAGCTCACAAATTCTACCGAAATCAGGTAATTTTACACTTTTTTTGCAGCGAAATATGCATCGTTGCATTTAACCGATAATACGCGACAGCAACGTGACAACATCTTTAATTCCATGGTATTACTAATTTAATTAGGGTTGTAGTTAACTAAAATAATGGTTATTTTATTATCTTGCTCGTAACATTTTGAGTTATACTGATTTCAAGATCACTTCCAAAGCCGCAGAAATTCAATCTCATCGGAACGTTCTTCGTTAATGCGCCCAGAGCGCCCCGTACACAAATGGATCGCACACCGTTACGTTGGAACGATTTTCAGCTGCTTTTGTTCGCGTCAGCTGTTCTGTGGCCAAAAATATCATCAAAGTGATTCTGAATGGTATTAAATCACTATACATATGTGAGATATCATTTTGAAATCGGCATGGGTGTGAAAATAATATTATTTAGTTATTATTTGTTTACATAAATAAGAATTAAAAGTTCTCGAAAATTAAGAAATTAAAAAATTAAATATACATGGCAAATGTTGATTTTTACGTGACTACGACATTGTTTTCTCTATGGCAATGTACGTGCATTGTGCGTGTCTACAAAATATGACTTTGTTCTGAATGTTGTATGCTGAGAGTAGTAGGATAAGCTTATAATAATAAGGGTAATTTTCACTGGTCACATAATATTTTCTGTCATGACTCGAGAAATAGTTCCATTTTGCTATAAAAAAATAAAACAAGCAAGTTCAGAAACACGTGATTTGCTCCGTGCCACCACAATTTAGCGACAAATGCTCCACCAACATATGTAAAGCGCTGCTGACAAATCCTTCGCCAACAAATTCAATTTATAGTACTTACAAATACTCTCCCAGAAATTGCTGTATTCAATTTAAAGACTTGTTGAATTAATTAATAATAATAATAAATTAATTGAAAATTAAATACTTCCCTTCGCAGCGTAATGTGGAAGGGTTTTTGCTATTTTGTAAAGACTAAAATGTACCGGTATATAATAATTTATGTTTATTCGGATTATGTGATGTCACCGGATAATGTGTTTAAAAGTGTTACCCTAACAATTCTATTAATCGTAAAAATTCTCCTTTTCTGATGCTGACTGGGTGGGGGCACGTGACTCCCATGATAATATCCATGTAGTTATGCCGTTGTCTGACACAGGTCTAAATTAATTAATCAATTAATTAATAATGGGGAGTTCCTTATCTTATACCGGTTTTAACCCTTTGATTTTAATACGTCACGATTCATGATTTACATTTAAATACATGTTTAAATGTAAATCATGAGCTGCATAGGACAGTGTTAAACTTTGTTAGCAATTTGTTTCTGTAATATCCCCACTCCAATGATGAATAATATAGAATGAAACACCACACAACACAAGCATCAATCTGACAATTATTTATTTCAAGCCCAAAAAAAATTAAGACAAATTTTATCATAATTAATATTTATCATTTTATGTCAAACATATATCAGAAAACTTCATATTTATGTTTCACATTACCATCATAAAATATCAATCTCTCAGTCTATTATAACTATAAACTTAAATAGAAACACTAAAAACAATTATAACAAAGTTATTATAGTAATGAAATAGGCCATCCATTCCCGTTTGTCTGGATAGTCATGATAGTGTATTGTGTAATGTGCAATTCACTACACCGAATACAACGTATGGGACTGGGTAAACGGTAGTGCATATGAGCTGTTGTCCAGTTTAAGCCGAAGTTTATGGAAACGTAACTTTTGCAGAAAAAATAGAAGCAAGACTTTGAATATACAATATGTTCACAGATATATCAAATATTCAGGTAGTATATGTGATTAATCCAGGAAAACTTCAGATTATTTTTAAAAATGAAATTAATGGGTCGTAATTTTCAGATGACAATGACTCACACGATCACGTCTTTTACTAGAAAGGCCTCGAGAAATACGGTAATAAAAAAATGTTTCGATCCCTTATTAGTCAAATCTTTTTCTGATTTTGGAAGAAAAATATATTCCCTACGGAATTCCAAAATGAATTTTATCAATTCATCCTTTAACTTTAGAAATATGGGGTAAAACGAACACTTGTAGATTTTATTTTCGTAACAAAATTCATAGTTATATAGCGCCACGCAGTGTTGGCTCACAGCACAGTCCGAAGGAATGGCAGCCACCGTAAGTTAGCGATGTGCGCATTCCGTGAACGTACGTGCTCTGTTAATACACATTTCTTCATTATCTTTTCAAATTGTAATTTACAAGGTAGTACATGCATTTGTCAGATCCCTTCCTGAAAGCTACTAAAAACTAGATGGATCTTTGACTGTGTAGTCAAAAGGGATGCCAACGCGCGCCATTGGGCCATTTTTATATTGAGCCCAAATTGAATTGCACTGAATTAGTTCTCATTATAGCACTCACAGAATAAGAGCTACGGATTTATAGATGGGTATGGAATGAACTGTGTATTATATATATACCTTCAGACTTCTTACTAATCTGGTATTCCTTTCGTTTAAGTTTGGATTAATAGAATAAGATGTATTGATTTGATCCTAAACACAACAACAGATGAGTATAGAATTAATTGCATCTATAACTTTACTTCTTACATATCTGAACTTTTCATGTTTGATGAATGGAGGATCAAGCTATTCATAGCAACTTGTCTAATGAAGTTGGTCAAGTGTAATCTTGAAATGAAATTTGGCACTCAGTTTTGGCAGGGGAAATTTTTTTTTTCTTTTTCGGGGGCTACTTTTCAAGCTTGCCTGCATGAAAATAATACTCTAAAATGTGTTTTGCATTGAAATCTATTCGAATTTGATGATTTTCTGGGGCATTTTGGGGATTTTTTTTTTTTTTTTTTTTTTTTGGGGGGGGGGGGGGGGGGGGGGAATTCGCCCTGAGCCCTGTGCATTTTTTCAATGGTTTTTGGTGACTTACATGCTCCCCATAGAAGACCATCACACTGCACAGTCCGAACAGCCTTCTCCAGTTCGTCCATGTCGGTCTCATCGTCCCACGGCTTCACGTCCAGGATGATGTTGGACTTGGCAATGAGGGCGGGCTTCTTGGACTTCTTTTCCTGGTACTTCTTGAGCGCCTCATCCCTCGCTGCCTCCTTCTCCTTATCCTCCTCATCCTCACTCTGTGTAGAGCACACAATCACAGCGATAAGATGATAATAATATAATAAACAGGTCTTGTATCTAGCGCATATTATTATACCAAGATAAGGGTTTCTTGGACTTCTTGGCCGAGTACTTCTTTAAACACCTCCTCCCTCGCTGCTGCCTTCGCTGCACTCTCCTCCTCCTCCTGGAGAAAGCACACAATCACAATGATAAGATGATAATTTAATAAATGGTTCTTGAATAGCGCATATATAATCTTGCATCTTGGCCTTCTTGAGCTCTTCCTCCCTCCCTGCCACCTTCTCCACACCCCCCTCCTCCTCCTACTCTCCCTGCAAAAAGCACACAATCACAACTACAGATAATATAATGCAAAAATGCTTGCCAATCCAATTACCGTATTTGTCGGTGTATTACCCGCACTTTTTTTCAAAAAAAAGAAAAAAAAAAGGGGGGTGCGGTTAATACACGACCGTATTAACCACCATTTTTTTTTTTTTTTTTTTTTTTTTTTTTTTTTTTTTAGGGGTGCGGTTAATACACCGGAGCGGTTAATACACCGACAAATACGGTACATATTTACATGTTGTTTGCATTGTAATATCTAGTATGTATTTCATATTTATATGAGTGTACTATGTTCAATTGTGAATGCTATGTAAAAAAAAAAGAAAACAAAAATGATAATAAATAAAGTTTAATCTGAATCTGAAAAAGGGCAAATTTTTACGAATTTTACAGAATTTTACGAAGTCATTAATAAATTATTTTGTAAACATTTTCTTTTAGGTAGAGAATAAAGCAAATGTACACAGAAAATGAAGAAAAAAAACTTACACCGAAGCAATCAAAGTCACTATCGTCATCATCATCATCATCTGCTGCGGGTTTACCGTTTTGAACTGGTGTCTGTAAGGACAAAAAGAAATTGAAGTGCGTGAATTTTGTATATTACAAAATACAAACATACCAAATTGCATCAACATATTTTGAATTTTACAATATGTGATCGGCTATAGCAAAACCCTGCACTTGTCGGTAAAAATCAAAATGTAGACTTTCATACCATTAGCAAGGCCTCATCACAAGCTTTCATTTGATGCTTTGTTCTTACAAATTGGTCAAAAATTGGCGAAGATATCATCGTTTCAATTTTACAATCATAGGTCTTTTACACACGTTATGTGAATGGGATAAGGCCATTCTGCGATTGCCTTGGAATAATGCACCTCCCTTGCTAAGAGGGCAAATGTTGGAAATATTTGCATGAAATTCTGTTTTTATGTGTAGAGAACATAATCAAAAGTAAATTGAAGTTGGGGAAACTTCTCCTATAAATTTGGTGGCCAAAAGCTAATTTTTAGTTGCCCTGGGCCAGCGGACCCATGTTAATTTTGAGCACTGGTATAAAAACAACAATGGAGAGATAGTATTTGCATGAAATCTTGAGAACATAATCAAAAGTAAATTAAAGGTGGGAAACTGCTCCTTTAAATTTGGTGGCCAAAAGCTGGCCCTGGGCCAGCGGGCCAGTGATAATTTCAAGCATTGCTTTCAAACAAAAATGAAGAGATACCTTTGCAGCTTGAGGTGCGGGTGTTGATGCCGAGGTAGTGGTTAAGGCACTCAGTCTCTCTGTGAGCTTCGCTACAGCTGCTTCTAGGTCCGCAGTGACTGTAGTACGAGTAATAATAATAATTATAATGATGATAATAATCATAATCATAATAATCATGATAATAATTAATAACTATTAATTATGATTATAATGATGCAGGTGCTGAGGTAGTGGTTAAGGCACTCAGTCTCTCTGGGAGCTTCGCTACAGCTGCTCTTAGGTCCGCAGTGACTGTAGTAGGAGTAATAATAATAATTATGATGATGATAATAATCATAATCATAATAATCATGATAATAATTAATGATTATTATGATGATAATGATGCAGGTGCTGAGGTAGTGGTTAAGGCACTCAGGTCTCTCTATGAGCTTCGCTACAGCTGCTTCTAGGTCTGCAGTGACTGTAGGAGGAGTAATAATAATAATTATGATGATGATAATAATCATAATCATAATAATCATGACAATAATTAATGATTATTATGATGATAATGATGCAGGTGCTGAGGTAGTGGTTAAGGCACTCAGGTCTCTCTATGAGCTTTGCTACAGCTGCTTCTAGGTCTGCAGTGACTGTAGGAGGAGTAATAATAATAATTATGATGATGATAATAATCATAATCATAATAATCATGATAATAATTAATAATTATTAATTATGATGATAATGATGCAGGTGCTGAGGTAGTGGTTAAGGCACTCAGTCTCTCTGTGAGCTTCGCTACAGCTGCTTCTAGGTCCGTCGTGACTGTACGAGGAGTAATAATAATAATTATAATGATAATAATAATGATAATAATTAATAATTATTAATTATGATTATAATGATGCAGGTGCTGAGGTAGTGGTTAAGGCACTCAGTCTCTCTGTGAGCTTCGCTACAGCCGCTTCTAGATGTGCAGTGACTGCAGTACGATTAAACAAAATCTTAGCATTCTGGCTCTTTACCTATTCAGGACTGGTCCCGAAAAAATACTTCGGCTAGGGCACATGGAGAATACATCATGTCAAAGCAGAATCAATCAGTCCAAGAGGGTGTTGCATAAAGAGTTGCGATTAAACGCAAAGTTGCGATAGATCGGTCGGAAAACATGAGCACTTGAGCCAATCAGAATTGCGCATTGAGGCACATTTTCTGACTTGCGATTTCACGCAACTTTGCGATTAATCGCAACTCTTTATGCAACATCCCCCTGAATACATGTAGGTTACCACATTGTCAATGGGAAACCTGGGTCCCTTGCAGAAAGATATAAAAATCAATTGTAAGTTACAATCAATCGCATTGTCTATAGATGCCTTGCCAATGGTAATGGGCAAATAAGAGAGTTGCGCTTACTTTTCCTCAGCTGTGCGTTTTCCTTCTCGACGGCCGACAGACGAGCCAGGACTTCTGTGTTTTCTACACTCACACCAACATTGAGACCAACTCCCTGGTGGAGGAAAAAAAGAAGGAAATTATACCAGAGTGCAATGCTTGCATTTTGACAACATGACAAGGGCCCCGTTGCAGAGAGAGTTGCAATCGATTGTAAAGTTGCAATTAATTGTCAGAATTAAAAGTCAGATCATGTGACTAATGCGCAAATCTGATTGGTTGAAATGCATAAAGTTTCTGACTTGCAATTAATTGCAACTTACAATTGATTGCATCTCTTTCTGTAACAGGGCCCTGGGGGGGGGGGGGGGGGGGGGGAGCCAATCAAATGGAAGGCAAGTACACAAAAGGTTTTCGGTTCTACCAAGGGGAATGTTAGCACATCTACTACAAACATCAACTCATAAATACAAAACAAAATCCAAAACTTGTCACGAGCTAGAACTGGATATATAACTTGGGATAAAAATAAATGTTTTGTGTCCATGAATAGATAATACACTACAATTCAACCTGCAGAAAAATTATGACTTGGGAAAGCTTGACAAAGATTCTAAGTTGAACTTAAAGGGTACCACCAGCCAAAAATAATATTCTTATTAAAGAAAGGTAACATCTTTAGTATTCCATTCCATTAACAAGTTCACAAAAATATGTTTCCAAAAAAAATATATAATTGGAAAACGCATCACCATTCTAAAGTATGCGTTCATGCGGTCTGAATTGCGAAGACTAACGTGTACAGAGCGAACGAATCGCCCGGGATTACATCGTCTACAAACGTACGCGTAAATAGCATTGGCGCACTCACAAATGTTTGGCCCGCACGAACCAGGAAATAGAAGTGGTTCAGTAAGTGGTGGAAATTAATTGCTTTGTCTATGAATTACAAAATTTTTTGCAAAATGTTGTGTTTCTATTTGATATCACAAAACGGTACCAAAACATATAATAATGTGTTGTTCTTTGCCTGGTGGTCCCCATTAACTCTAAGTTGGACCTAACAATTATGGAAAGCCATTTGTAGCCTTGGAATAAAACATATCAAACAGCAAAAAGATAAAAGAATTTAAAACTTCCAACAAAAATTCAAGGCTCCTTGATAATAACAAATATTACTGATTTCAATCAAAATATATGCCTTTTAAAAGAACCGTTACAAACATTTTTACAAAGAAACTAACTGCTTTCCATAATAGTTAGGTCCAACGAGTTAACTTCAAACTTTGAATCTTTGTGAAAACTCCCCCTTGACTTGGTATCGTCATGTTTTCCTATGAGATGCTTGCATGTGTGTGTGTGTGTGTTCATATCGACATGCAATGCATGTTTTGCAGAGATGCCAACCATAGCATTCAGCTTTCATGGAGGATTCATTCAGAAATCAGCAAGGTTTCTATCGATTGCATTACAGCATAATGGGAATAATCTTTCAAACAATTAAGGGAGGGATTGACATTTGTGTGGTGTGACATTAAAAATACAACAAAAATCAGGGAGGGTTGGCATCTCTGCAATGATGGTGCACCAGCTTCATGTAAGTGCACAAGTTTGCCAAGCATGACCAAGGCATTTGAGTCTTAAAAATTCCAGTAAAGACTAAATAAAAGTGTGTTTAAAACAATTAATACAGAATAATAATCTATGCTCCTTTACAAATGGAAAGAAAAGTTAGTATCCCACACTAAGGAATTAAGATACCATAAAAATTATATTAAAAACAGAATTGTACACAATGCAGTATGCAATAAAAGTATCACTGACACCAAGACAAAAATTATATAGTATGTGTTAGATTGTTGTTAGTAATACATTAGTAGTAATGAAACCAAAAAAAATGATTAATACAGAAATAATACAGACAGATAAGAAGATATTTCACTATGTACATCACCATGCAGTTAAACAACACAGAACAAATGAGGTAAACAAACATACAAATCTAATAAATACATAATAATTATTTCGCTTCTTACAAGTTGCAATGTACCAACATGCATAACTATCAACTATTAGTGGAAAAAAGTAGTAACATTACAGGAACATTCACAATTAAATTAGTAATGGCAGCATTTATTAGTAGAATATTTTAATTAGTAATAATAGCAGTAGTAGAAGATAATACTATAGTGATAATATTGTAATATACAGATAAAAGAATTCTATATATTCAAATGTCGTAACAAATAGTTCAATAACATATGATTAAATATAGTTTTAAAATTACGCTAATTTTATTTGTCATAAGTATTGACTAATTATTCATATAACCCATATCTATACATTGGTCATTTTGTCAGATTCAACCAAAACGTCTACACTGAAGCAGTTACATATAGGATCATTAAAGCATGATTGGTGAATTATGATTATGTATTGACGATATATACCCTCAGTTCCTGCCATACACATGCCCCCTGACAAGTAATATTTGTGACTGGCTATAGCAAAACCCTGCACTTGTCGGTAAAAATCGAAATGTAGATTTTCATACCATTAGAAAGGCCTCATCACAAGCTTTCATTTAATGCTTTGTCCAAACAAATTGGTCAATAATTTGCGATTTTAAAATCAGAAGTCTTTTACACTGATCATGTGAACTTAAAATTCCCATTTCTTCAAAAACTTGAATTACCGACAAGTGCAGGGTTTTGCTATAGCCGGTCACATTTAATTTTTGATAAGAAAGAAATAAGTCCATAATAAGAAAGATAGTTTTTCAGATTCCGAAAAGAAAATGCCATGCAGTGTGTGAGTTACTCACAGCACTCGAACTCAAAGAGCTCTGAATGTTCTGACGTGCGCGTGCAATTTCGCTAACCAGATTGCTGGACGAACTCTCTGGTTTCTGTGAGAAGAAAGCACAAAAGGAAAGAAGAGAGAAAGAAAGAAAAGCACATGTAAAAAAAAAATTGACTCGGGGCTCGACACTAGTACTTGCCCTATTGCCTGGGGCAAGTAAGAATTCAATTCATATCAGGCAAGTAAAATGTTATAAATTATCTAGTTTGGTTGCCCGATCGGGCAACGTAATAGTTGTTCAACTATGAGAGGAAAATTTAATTTCTTATGGTAAACTTCGAGAAGTATTCAGGCAAGTAAATTTTCTGTCGGGGCAAGTAAAATTTGAAAATCTATGATTTACTTGCCCAAACGATCCAGTGCGGGAAAAGGTTAGTGTGGAGGCGTAACTATAAGGTTGCACACTTGCACATAAGATAACACAACTCACATCAGTCTATTCTTTATCCTTTGCAAGACTGTTCAGACTTCTGATCCATCCCTGATGTTTTACAAAGCACTACTAAGTTCTGTATTATTTCTAAGTTATATTCCCACCAAATATCCTTTTTGAATAATTGTACACCCAAAGAACATTGTCTCATGTTTCATGTGTATATAGTACCAAAATATGATGTCACAGCTATTCTTTGCTATGGGGTACCAGTTCTGTACAATGTCAGGCAAGCTGAAAATGAAAGCAATTGTCCAGCTCCAACCCACAAGCAAAAGGTACAACCAAAAGACAAGTTGTTTAGAACCATTTCTGTTATAACAAAGGGTTGTGATGCCAATACTTCTGTACTCTATAGATACGGTTGTGTGTCTTCCATTATTCTCACGATTCGCAATGTGTACATGCACACAAATTTTGACAAATAACTTTAATCACGTTAATCTGGGGCTTGTTTCAGGAAAGGGTCTAGTTATGTCCATTCAGGCGTGGAGCTACGGTGCAATTATCTCTGCGTTCAGATCCTAAAGCTTTTGAATTTCCAATGGCTGTCGACACTCGTTGCGAAATGCAGAGATAATATCACCCTAGCTTCGCGCCTGAAAACGTACATAGCTAAAATCTAGTATCATGAAACAAGCCCCATGATTAGCAAGAATTATTTCATTTCCAGATTTGCAAACTTTCCAAATAGATGGAGATCGTATAATGCTCCAATTCCACTGTTTACATGATGCTCAGGGTGCAGTTAATGTGTCAAACACTAATGTTTTTTTAATTAAATATAAATGAGACCAAACAGTAAAGGCAGAGCTACCAACATTGAAATTCAACAATCAGGAACATTTAGGGAAATTTCATTGGAAATGAGGGAGATAACTATCAAATGCATACAACCTAATGACAATAATCTCTCAATAATCAGGGAGATTGGCTGATGGGATGAAATCCGATGCAGTAATCTTGGTCTATTTTCAGGGAGTCTCCTGCAAAATCAGGGAGACTTGGCAGCTCTTGTAAAGGGTACTGGTGTGTTCAGAATAATGAGCATTCATTATTATTTACACTTCTAATGGGTGTATATTAACTCAATACTACATGTTAGTGGGCACAACAAAGAATGCAAATCAAATGAATAAATACATTTCTTTGTTAAACAAATTATAATAGCAATCTGTTAAAGTATCAGGCAAACATAGTTAAATGTTAGTCCATAAACCACAATCTCCAGTGTTATTTGGGGAAGATTTCAAAGATTTGTTACAACACAGAGACACACAGACATACATGGTGAAAATGACCAATTTCAGCTAGAATGAGGTTCTTCAGCAAAAACTCAAGTCACTACAATAGAGACATTAATTTGAACTATCTTTGAACTCAAGCTTTTAAATACCAGTTTCTAATTTGAATATCAGTTTATACATGCCTTTGTTGTTAGATGGTGTACCTATATGTGAATATAAAAGGTGGCTCCTAAACATGCAACAACTTCTAATAACATGGAGACAAAACCCAGGGCCACCAAAATTTGATGTCGGGCCACCAACAAATTTAAAAAGATTGATTTTGGTGTCCCGATCCGGTGCAAATGGCCACCAAAAATGTAATTTGGCCACCAACGAATGAGGATCTACAACTACAACACACAAGTTTGGTAGGAGTCTATCTGAAGTGAAAGAAAAGCGTAGGAGAAAGCCCTAAAGGCCTAATAGATGGAAAGTCTGTTTCTTACCTGCACAACCAGTCCACTACGCTGGGAAGCGACATACTGCTGATACTTGTTCTCAGCTTCCTCAACCCTGGGCCTTTCAACCAGATCGACTCTTGCATCAGTGGATTGGCCATGGTAGCAATGGGAGATGTTCTGATGGGCTATAAACCAAAACAACAAGGAGATGTATTGTTAAAGACTGTCATGCGCGGGATGTAGAGATGTTCTACTGTAGGAGGGTGCTGGGAGGCGACATAATACAGCCGATACTTGGTCTCAGCCTCCTCAACCCAGGGCCTGTCGAACCTGATGGACTCTTGCATCAGTGGATTGGCCATCGGTAGCAATGGGAGATGTTCTGATGGGCTATAAAAAAACAAAAAAAACAAAGAGATGAGAGACCGTCATGTGCGGGATGTAGAGGGCGTTCTAAGAGGGCTTTGCTGGGAGGCGACATTATAAAGCCGATACATGGTCTCAGCCTCCTCAACCCTGGGCCTGTCAAACCAGACTCTTGCATCAGTGGATTGGCCATGGTAGCTATGAGAGAATTTTTGATGGGCTATAAATCAAAACAAAATAGAGATGTTTTGTTAAAGACAGTCATCTTCCTCTTCTTCTTCCAGTAGTACATCACCCTTCTAGTTCTCGAGTATTATCGTACTTGGTGCAAAAGGTGCGCGGTCACGGGAACAGTGGACAGTGCAGTAGAACAACTAATTAAACGGTGCGAGTAAAAATGTTCTCATCCAGAGAATCATCGGAGGGTGAGTGGGTTCAGGCGGCTCCCGTAGGTCTCGAGAGTCTGCACTGATACCATCGACTCCCCGAGGCTGGTAGAGCATTCCCGATGCAACTTCTAGTTCTACATTAAAGGAAACGTTCCGCTCTGTGTTAGCTGCATCGTCGGGGCAAGCTTGCGTTACCTTTTTTCAGGGAAAAACAAATAAAGTTTAATAAGTTAATTTTCAGTCATATTTTGTACATGAAGAGTCAATTAACAATACATTTTCCAGTCACAAAAAAGCCTCATGAACCAAATGTAGCAGCCATCTATCTTTTTGAACAATTGGGTTTCGGACGGTACCACTTCAGATTGTCTTTAATCAGTCATGCGGGATGTTTTGATAATCTGTATGGTGTCATATCATAAAGACAAGAACGGAAGACAAGAAAAATATAAAAATAAATGAGGTTTCCACTTCCAGTGATGTGTAAAATTATGACAAATATTTTTAGATTGGGAAATTAAGTTTGATGTCATAATTTATATGTCAACTGAGCCACATCTATTTAGTAAATGTAGGGATGCCGCTGGAGCTCCGTACATGTCGACCCTTTTTTCGCGATAATGTCCGTACGTACAGTGTGTACCGCGTTTCGCCTTGTTCGCCATATACAAATCGGTATAAAATCACAAAATTTTCCATGAATAAAAAGACAGATTATCACACAATCACAATCAGCAGCATGTGTAATTCACCGTTGTTCATATTTTAATGCAAATACACTTACATACGAAAGGATTCCTCTGATATCGGCAGATAATAACAGCGATAAGTCCGAGTGATTGAACGGGCAGACTATGTAATGAGGGCGCCAATGAATTTCGAGGGGGCGCTGTTGATAATCTCACTTAATCCTTATGCACCACCAAACGCCTGATCTGAAAAATAGTTGAGTGACTCAGTGAATACATGGGCATTCAACCTATATCACCTTATTTGCGCATGACCGCGCCCACATTCCTTATATTTTTAAAAACGAAAAAAATCCATAATTTCTCCATCAATAAGTTTCTGATCATGCGCATTTAAGGGCATCTAGGTTATTTTTTTTCCAATTTTTTGAGCCCCTATTCACCAAAAAAGGGTGAAGGATAGCCACGCACGCCCCAAAAAACTGAAATAGACATGTACTTTGGCTTATGAATTATTCATAGCATCGCGAAATCCACTACGTAGCTAATGAATTATTCATGAATCACGGACGTGTTATGACTGTTACGTAGTGTGTATAGTATCGCTTTCAGACGCTAAGTATTATTTGTTTTCTATATTAACCCGTTCGTATATACACATTAGAGTAGGGACTATACAGTTTATTGTGTTTGTGTTTTTTTTTGCGAATTGTACAAAGCCTAGGTTATTCATTGATAAAAAAGAAAAAAAAACTTGAACAAACAAGTCAGTTCGCACGCTACTGTGTTACAGTATATTGCAACAAAAACAACAACGATCGTGCCTACGTGTGTCGCATGCTATGTACAGTAAACGTCCGCGCTGGTTCCTGCACCGCAGCGCGCCGTGGCTTCGGGTATGTACACGTCTCGCCAACGCCTGGCACAGCCGCTCGAGGCTGAATAGGTTTACTTTCAGCTGGCGTAGCAACATTGAGATTGAGGGGAAGGGGTGGGGGTGGTTAAAGAGAGGGGGCTTTAGCCTGTAATATGCGCTTGTTATGCTGTGGGGACAACATGTTTTGTTCATTTGGAAATAAATATGTATTATAATGATATTCGTTGACGTAGAATTGATGAAAGAAGTTTGCCTTGAAAGTAAGACTAGCATTTGAACTTCATCATGTTAATTGAACTTTCGTCGAACTTTTTTTGCGATCGCAAGCCACACCCCCTCCAATTTGGTTCTCGCACGGCCAATATCATATAGTTTCAAGCGCGCGTAATTTGAAAGCTACAAAAAAGGGTCGTTTTTGAATCAACTTTGCACCTTAATATCTCAGCAATTAACAGTCGGAATAACTTCAAACTTGGTGAGAGGACATGTTGGTGTTCGGAGATTACAGTCTGGTAAGTTGTTTGTCATGATTGTGCCGAAATCAAAAGTTAGATTTTGTGATCGGCATCCCTAGTAAATGGTCCAATCAGTTACTGGTTAGACCATTTACACGCAATATACGCTAATACGCTGGAGATTAGCATACCGCCCATTCGTACACTGTACCATTCAACAGTTGAACCGCTATGTTTTAGACGCATCCATCAGGAAAACGGACGGGAAATAATCATTTTTTTCCTACATTTTGCGGTCTTCAAAACAACAGAGTCGGTAATTATTATCAAAGAATATGAATTGTGGATCACATAAACGAAAGTTTTTTTGCATTTGCTGGTAAATGGAGGAGATATCGGCCGACAAAGAATGTTTTTTTGTTGGACAGTGCAGCAGGCGGAAGAGGTTGATCTCCGCACAACAACGCGACGGCCGCTATTGTAATGTACCTATGTGTGAATTGAGCCACTAAAACCTAAAATAACAAATGTTTTAGTCTAAAACTGTCGGAAATATATTTAGGGTGCCGATGTGGTAGCCGTAGGTCACCCATTCCATTGCAATCATACACACTCACACTCACAGTCTAAAACTGGGATGGTGCTGTCGTGGCAGCCCGACAGCTCCCCATCCCCACCTGTATCAATTAGTGTACCGTATAAAAAAAGGCGTTTTCTCCGGTAGAAAAAAAACTACAATTAAAACCCCGAAACACGTAATTTAACAACCAGTAACAATATCTTAGTCGTATAAGATTTGTCATGAACAATAAAATAAACTATTTATCGATATAATGCATGATATGAAACAACGGAAGATAAGGAAATGCAAGATTTTAAATGATGTTTACCGGCTAGGACGCAGCAAGTTTCACGTGTGACGGGAAAAAGGCTTTCTGACTAAAATGTTGAACTCAGCCACATGCACAATCGCGGAATTATAATCCGGTGAACTCAGCATACAACTGCACTACGATATGTATGGTGTAGTTAAAGAGCAGCCTCTCTACTTTGTTCAATTTGTGTAAAAGATTTGCAAAGTGTATACATTTTCCTCTAACGATGATGATGATGAATATGATGATGATAATAATAATAATAATAATAATAATAATAATAATAATAATAATAATAATAATAATAATAACAATATTAATAATAATAACAATAATAAACAGCAAAATACACAATTGTACATAAGAAAAGAAAACGATCATACAAAATTGAACTACCGTATATATTGTTTAAAATACGAACGAGGTAAGGAAGAGCACTATTTTCTCTTTAACTGGTAACCAATCATTAAAAACAGGGTGTTTTTCTAAAGATATTATAAACTGTTCACAAAGTTGTTTTCTTCTTGCTTCCAATGTAGTCAAATTCACAATGAAAGAGCATTGGCATATGTTATATAGTCACCTCCCAATATTATTCTAAGGACTCTCTGTTGAATTCGTTCTAAATTTAATATTTGCTCTTGAGTAATATTTCCATTAAAAACCGGGACGCAATAATTAAGTACTGGTCTTATGTATCCCATGTATATAGTTAAAAGATCATTTAAATGATAACATTGTAGACTTAGATTGTTTCTTTATTCATGTAATATGAGTGATATACTCATATACTTGCAGTTTGGTACCTTGAATTTTGGTAAAATATTGATATTAAACTTGTGATACGTACATAATTATTCATTCTTAAATTATGCTTATTAATTTCAATTGAAATATCAATATGACTAGAATAGCAGGGTGGATCTAGCTTTTTGCTAAGGGGGGTTTGACCAAATGACGATGCGGAGCATCGTCCATGAGCCGCAAAGCGTCGAATTTTTTTTGCTAGTTTGAACCCCCGTAAGTGATTTTTTTTTCACTTTTTTTTCACCTTTTTTCACTTTTTTTTATATTTTTTATAAACTTTTTTTAATAAAATTTTAAACCCCCTACCCCCCCCCCCCCCCCTAGATCCGCCACTGAATAGTCTTGCTCTCATATAATAATGATTTCAGAATAGGTATTCAGCTGATAGGTATATAGTTACTTTATGATAAATATATTGTAATGAATTAATTGTCTGGTGATTAATAATTTAGAACAGTTCCAATTACTTTATATCACTTATATAGTTATGAATTACTGTATACAATTCATTGTTGTAATGTGGCTGATTAGCAATTATGCACAATGATTTGATATTTTGTTCTTTGTGTAGTGTAGCTTATAGTGATTTACTTGTAAATTTAATGTTCCAATTCATTTGAATTCGAATGTAACAATTGCTATATTGTATTATTTATACTAGGCTATGTATGTTTTGATGTTCAATGTACACTGATCCTTCAGCACTGCTGCTGATCAGTTTGAAATGTATACCAAACTAAATAAATAAATTTAAAAATAATAATAATAAGGGGTGGCGACGGGGACATTCATTGACGAGCAGGCGATTGGCCTGTCAATTTTCTTTTTGCTTGTATTATTTTATTTGTGTCTCCCAAAACAATAATAATCATAATTAGTGTCGCTTTTACTTTGGCGCATTTCAAAACCGAAGTTCTTAACACCCTTTACATAACATATTTATATATATTTTTTTAAACCTACCAATTTTACATTTTAATGTACAGGCGCGGATCTACGGGGGGGGGGGGGGGGGGGGGGGAGGGGGTTAGGGGGTTTAACCCCCCCCCCCCCCCCCCCCTTGGGCTGCCAAGTGAAAATGTGATGTGCGTAGAAAAACGCTATCATGGGTTTAAACCCCCCCCCCCCCCCCTTGGGCTGCCAAGTGAAAATGTGATGTGGAAAACATCACTTACGGGGGTTCAAAATAGCAAAAAAAAATCGCCGCTTCGCGGCTCGTGGACGATGCTCTGGTCATCGTCATTGGTTCAAACCCCCCCCCCCCTTAGCAAAAAAGACATCACTTACGGGGTTCAAAATAGCCAAAAAATTCTTCTTCTCCAGAACTTGTCGCAAAAACCGAGTTCAGTTTATTTGCAAATGAAACGAATCGTAAGAAAATCCGTGTGTTATGTTTACACAAAATGAATTAATAACACCAATACAGGAATCATCTGTTTAATCAGAGACACTGAGAAATCAAATTAAATGAAATAAGGCAAAACGGGATTGGAGTTATATTTATTTCTTCACATGTGTTGAGTCATGTATTTCACTGTGACATTTTAAGAATTTATTACATGTGCATGCCAGTGTAATAAAGATATGTTTTACAAGCACTATATTATAATACAAAATATATTAAACATTTTTGTTTTGTTTTCAATGATATTTATTTTCTTCATTCCTTACATACAAACCATTAAGTAGCCTAATCAGTACATGAAATAATAAGCAGATACAGCATTTGATTTTACATTTAGATCAAATAAAAATTACTTTTACATAAAAAAAGGGTATAGGCCTATGACCATTTCAATTATTACAAAATAATTGACAATACAGATCAGCATGAATGAAGAAAGCATGTATTCACTCTCTACATCATTTATGTTCGTTTTGAATTGTTATATGTATATTTGTTGTTTGTCAACATGCAAGTTAAACTGCAGGGCGCCTTTGTAAAGCAGTTTTGCATATAACTGAACAGGCCTACCCTGCAGTATAAAATAAATAAAACAAATAAATAAATAAAATGATGAAAAAAAGGGGGAAATAATTTTTTGTTTTTTTGTTTTCAATGATATTTATTTTCTTCATTGCTTTTTACAAACAATTACAAAACAACAATAACAAACAATAACAAAATCAGTACATAAAATAATCTGCATGTTAAAGGGGTAGTTTAGTTTTGGTAGAGAGGGCGCTGCACATCACAATTTGTTTGTGAGGTAATGAAAAACTGAGTGTCGAATTTGAGAGACCATGCTTCAAAAATTTTAAAAATGCATACACTTTTACAAAAATTTTCAAAAGCGTTTTTAAATAGTTGTTGATGATCTCTCTATTAAATCATGATTTCAATAAAATATCACATGCATAATTTTGTATGAAAAATGGTTAAAACCAATGCCTTTTTAGAGAGCGCCCTCTTGTGTTTTAATGGCTCTTTTTGAATGATAATGGGCTTTTTACTTAGTCGTTTGTAATTTTGTATACCTTTCGAGCATGGTGGAGTTATAACTATTAGTTTATAATGTTACTGTCCAGGTTTGGTTACTAAAGTTCAGCTTTACCAAAACTGTACTACCCCTTTAACATAATTATATACAATGTTTTGTTTTTTTTTCAATGATATTTATGTTCTCCATTGCTTTTTACAAACAATAACAAAATCAGTACATAAAATAATCTGCATGTTACATAACTATATAGAATATGATTTTACATTCACATCTAAATAATACAAATGAACTTTTACTATTTACATCAAATAATGCATGAAACATGCATGCATGAAGAAAGCATAAACATAAAAAGGGGAAATAGGAGAGAAAAAACATTCTCCCCCAAAAAACAACAACAACAACACCCATACAAGCACTTACATTACACACATGTATACACACGCGTTCACAGACACACGGTACCACACACACATCCACTGAAAACATGCCTACATCTTGTGAGAATCTCGACCATTATATCAACCATGTTCATTATTTTCATTGCTTCTATTCGCCTTCCCTATTTTATTCTGCACGAAGCTATTCTGAAATTGTCCCACTTTCTAAAATGATATGTTAGTGTCCCTCGGGTCCCCAGCTAATTTTTTCTCCTCCTTTCTATTTTCTAATAATCTTTCCTTTATCTCCAAAGGAGTTGGTGGTTTATTTTTATTTTTACTATCTATAAATATCATATATTTTATCAAAATTATTATATGATTTAATAACTGTTCCTTCCCTATGTTTAACTCAACTATCCCTACATGCATACCTTTCCAATTTATATTTGTAATCTCTACTAAATTAACTAAATTCCCACACTCTTCCCAAATTGGTTTTACTTTCTCACAAAGACAAAATAAATGCTTGTAAGTTTCTTCATATTTACCACAAAAAGAACATAAATTACTATCAACCATTTTAAATGTATAATAAATGTACCAGTCATAAAATATTATCCATGAGCTGATAGAGGGCGCCGTACTATTTTAAAGAAAATCCTGTTGTCAATGTAAACTACGATTTGCAGCTCGTAAATTGAAGGTATAAACTCATTTGAATTCTGATTAATTAACGCGAACACATATTCAAGTTTATTGGAAGATGAAAAAGGAATTCAAGAGTTACCGGTAAGCATTATGAATGATAACGTTTTGTTTGAAATCGTCTGAAAATTAAAGTTTTATATCTGTAAGTATCAACTCCGAGTAGCGCGGAGCTATGTGCTGTGTGCGATACCTATGCGGGCCGCGACGGGGCCGGGGACGCGACGGCTGGCCTGGGACGGGAGCTCCGTCCAACTGTCGACGCATATCGCATGTAGCGTTCACCTGAGTGAACCATTTACTTTGTAGATGTGTGTAGCTCCTCGTTCATGTATCCAATCATGCCAATGCAAGTCTTTGACATGATTAGATTTAGTCTTAGAATAGATTTAGTGAATTATTCACTTTACACATATGACATAGCGCATGATTTCCAATGCTGAACCCTGGACACTTCCCCATCATTTTAGTACGGAAGTCAGTTTACTTGACAGTAAATATGTTTACACATCTACTAAAGTAAATAAATGGTCCAATCAGTTGGACCATTTTAAAACGCAATATACGCCAATACGATGGAGATTAGCATACTGCCCATTCGTACACTGTACTGCTCAACAGTTGAACGCTATGTTTTAGGACGCATTGGTAAGGAAAATGGATGGGAAATGATCATTTTTTTTTTCTAGAAATTCTACATTTTGCGGTCTTCAAAACAACAGAGTCAGTAATGATTATCAAAGTATATGAATTGTGGATCACATAAACGAAAGTTTGTTTGCATTTGCTGGTAAATGGAGGGAGAAATCGGCTAACAAAAAATGTTTTTGTGTTGGATAGTGCAGCAGGCGGAAGAGGTCGATCTCCGCACAATGCTATTGTAATGTACCTATAAGCAGATAAGATTGTTTCTTACCTGAATTTGTACACGACTCGGAATAGATAGATCATTATCTTCATAATCCAGGGTCGATTATGTTCGGATGGACAAAGAATTCGGAAATATCAGCACTTTTTTAGCTATGTACAGCTGTGTGATAATCCGGAGTCCGAAATGGCCGATATACACTATGTAGTAACAACAGTGCTAGTGCGCTACTGCACACTCGCACTTGCACTGTAAGTAACTACATACATACAATGTTTATAATTGTCTGCGTGAAGTTGAGATGAAGAGCCATGGACGACGTACTGCCCTCTAACCTGGAGGCATACCAGAAGCCTCTGTGTAATTGCATCATTTATCAAACCATATTTCTCCATTCTTTGCCTATTATATCAGATGACCACAATCAATCAATGAACTGAGCAGTGATGTCTGCGTGAAGCGGAGATGCTGAGGCAGCTGAGCCATGGCGTTCTGCCCTCTAACCTGAAAGGCATACCAGGAAGCCTCATTTATGATACCATATTTCTCCATTCTTTGCCTTATATCAGATGACTACAATCAATCTATGAACTGAACAGTGATGTCGCAATTGTCTGCGTGAAGTGGAGATGATGAGCCATGGATGATTTGCTGCCCTCTAACCTGGAGGCATACCACAAGCCTCTGTCGCTATGGAGACTGGTGGAGGAGATGGTGTCTCCGGGAGAGCGACCGGACATCAGGGATATCCTGGGCATCTCTCTGGTGGAGCAGAGCCTGGAGCTACACGAGGAGGTAAAACAAGTACTCATTGCATCAGTGAAAATAATACAAGGGGGCTGAGTGTCCCCACAATTCTACAAAGACATTTGAATAGATTTTAATGATAACAGTAATAATATCTAGAGATCTTATTAAATTTTTTTTTGTTTTTTGTGCAGGCGAGGTTGTACAAGAATAGTCTATTGTAGCCCCCCCCCCAAATAAATTCATTTCCCCCCCCTGCATTCCATATATAATCCTGTTTATGGCATCGTCAATTATATATCCTCTAAAACTCAAATCTTATTTCAGTAGAGTTAGAAAGCTACTTGTTAACATTTTTTTGTTAGATTCCTATTTCTCTTGGCTACAAACGGCAAAATAATATGTGATCAAAATTGACTAGGGCATTCAACGTTTAGAACTGACAGTAATATAGGCAGTGGCAGTTATATGGTAATTAGACTGATTTGCATATATATATTTGAAATTGAATATATGCTTGTTACTGACAGACTACTGGCAGTTGTGTGGCGTAATTTCAATTCTTTACGATTCCAATAATTTGGTGTGAACATTTCACTTATTTTCACTTTCAGGTGGATAACTTGGTGAGCATATGGCAGGATTATCGGACAGAGACGGACGAGGAGTTGCCGTCTTCCCCCATCGGTGGTCCTCTCCCGGAGCCTCTGGGCATGCGGGAGAACCTCACCAGCCACATACGCATGCTCCTGGATTGTGTGAGGGAGAAGGCTAAAGAGGAAGGGAGGTAGGTTAGGTTAGGTTGCTCCCAAGGGAGGGGAAAATGTGACTTTATACATTATAATTGTGACCAGCTATATAGCAAAACCCAGCACTTGTCGGTAATTCATGTTTTGAAGAAATGGGCATTTTAAGTTCACACATTGTGTGTAAAAGACCTATGATTGTAAAATTGAAACAATCATATCTTCGCCATTTATTGACCAATTAGTTAGAACAAAGCATCAAATGAAAGCTTGTGATGAGGCCTTTCTAATGGTATGAAAATCTACATTTTGATTTTTCCGGCAAGTGCTGGGTTTTGCTATAGCCGGTCATAATTAGATAGATTCAGGGCAGTAGTGGAGTCCCCGAGTCCCGAGTCCCGATTCCTGAGTCCCAGACAAAATGGCATGTCCCATTTGTTTTACATTGTGACATGGCTCCGAGTCCAAGTCACGAGACCATCAAAAGCAGTCTTGAGTCCGGACTCAACTACATCACTGGTTAGATTTGACTCTGTCATTATATCAATCATCATAAATCATTTTCTGTTTCTGTGTAGCGACCTGTAAAGAAAGTTTTTATGTTCTAATTTTGTTTGTTTCATTATCTGTCCTTTATGTTCTTCCAGGGAGGTGGATGTTCTCTTGGCGAGGCATAACAACAATGTCCTGGACTATGTGACCAGTGATCAGTCAAGAAGTAAGCTTTTAGTTTAAAGTATATAATCTAGTAACTATGTTGTCATTATGTCATATATATGCAATACTGAGAAGGTTTGATTTAATGTGTATTTCTGTGATCAGATATGACAGCTGAGTGATTTATGAAAATTCTATGTTAAATTAATGTCATGTGGCCAAGCAGTGTGCAGTGCAGCTCGGCTACGCCTCGGCATGACAGTACCTTCGCAGATCCCCTCTGCAAAATATATCCTCCCAGTCAATAGTTATTTGCTTACTAATTCACTTTCTCAGACCGGGGCCAGTGACTTCAAATTATACTT
Source organism: Echinarachnius parma (assembly GCA_037951105.1). NCBI lineage: Eukaryota > Metazoa > Echinodermata > Echinoidea > Clypeasteroida > Echinarachniidae > Echinarachnius > Echinarachnius parma. The sequence continues at coordinate 12,859 of JBAMJV010013801.1, read as the reverse complement.
GCCCACAACTGATTTACACTTGTCCTGGGCAAGCGGGCAAGTGCATGGGTTTGTATTTGAGCCCTAATTTATTAAAGTCGCAGGAATATATTATGATTAACGCTGAGTCATCACGTTTGTTTTGTAATCCGGGCCTGAAGAGTTTTGCACCTGTCAGGCACTGGTGCACCGAAGGGATACAATTTTTAAAGTATTTAAAAATACGATATTGTTTACGGTGCACCGGTTCAAATAAAACACAACGACCTGACATTGACAGTCGGGCACCATGCAGTGTGCCTGACAGAACCGACTTGGCCCTAGCTAGATGATGCACACATAGTGCTTTTAATATTAGTTTTATTGCATAGATGTGCTAATCCCAATTGTAGTATACTATAAATGTACCTTGTACGTTGCCTGTTGCAGCTTCTGGGGAGTTCATAGAGCAGAAGAAAATTGTTGTGGAAGTTTTTTTTCAAAGGCATAAATGTTTATTCAAATCAATAATATTTTCTATTATCAAAGAGATTTCATGTTCTAAAAAGTCTAAAATACTTGCATTTTTGCTTTTGAATGTATTTTATTCCAAGGCTACAATGGGCTTACCATAATTTGTAAGTCCAACTTAGAATCTATGTGAAACACCCTCCAGATGTGCATCAACACATACACATATTATGGCCTGTACATGTTATCAGAAGCAGTTAAATATAAATGCCTGCATTTGGCTTCCCTTTATTCCAATCTTGTAGATGCCAGCCCAGGGGCGTTGCAGAGACCAGGCAGTTCATGGAACAGTAGGTATGGCAGAGAGTATTTATTACGTGCTACTCCTAACTGTAGTATAATTGTACATTGTTATGTAGATGCCAGCCCAGGGGCGTTGCAGAGACCAGGCAGTTCATGGAGCTGTAGGGATGGCAGAGAGTATTTATTACGTGCTACTCCTAACTAGTATCATTGTACCTTGTCTTGTAGATGCCAGCCCAGGGGCGTTGCAGAGACCAGGCAGTTCATGGAGCGGTAGGGATGGCAGAGAGTATTTATTACGTGCTACTCCTAACTGTAGTATAATTGTACCTTGTTATGTAGATGCCAGCCCAGGGGCGTTGCAGAGACCAGGCAGTTCATGGAGCAGTAGGGATGGCAGAGAGACCCCCATGAGGATGACTCCAAGCACTGACAGTGATGCGTGAGTCATACTAATTAAAGTTAAACAAACCAGAAATACGTTAATTAAATTAACTCTTAACGTGCCAGGGACTGTAATGCTCTATGGCATTTGTGTGCATTGTAACTCACAAAAATGCGAGCTTGGCACGTTAGGAGTTAAATGAACCAGGAAAAACGGGCTTTGCCCAGGAATTAAATCTGAAACCTCTGGATTGCTAGACCTGAGCTCGAAACCATTGAGCCACAAAGCTCTTGTATGGGGGTACTTTTGATCAAACCCTTCCTTCTGACTAGCATGCGCATTGAAAAGGGTTTCATGGAAAGTCCCACCATACAAGAGGTTGATGGCTGAATGTAAAGCACTGCATGGTCTGGCAATCCAGAGTTCTCGGTTTGAATTTCTGACTAAGATATACTTTGTGACAGATATACTTTGTGCACATGGCAACAAGATGGCTAATATTAAAAGGCATTTTAAGCATTCATTATTTTTCCATGGAAATAGTTTAACCTACCTGCATGTAGTTAAAATCATGTCATACTTGTATATTTTGAAACAGTCATAAAATAGGGCTCTGGGGTATTTTAGGGGCTGAAATCTCTCAAGCACATCCCTCTTGTAGTAATAATGATAATAATATATAGCATTTATAGATTGCTGTGTATCTGGATGCCCTATTGAGAGGTACACTATATTTATCCTTGGTCATCAGAGACAGTTCAAACTCCCTCTGGAGCATACAAGCTCGCACTGCTCTACTAGTGCGATGCAGGCTAATTAACACCTGACCTTGCAAGTACCCATTTATACTCCTGGGTGGAGATGTGGATTAAATGCCTTGCTGAAGGACGTAAAATGCTGGGCCTCAAATTCTCAATTGGTTTTGAACTCGGGTTCCCTTATTTGAATACTTATTCTATTATGCATTTGTTTTTGCTTGTTTGTATTCCAGCATGTCAGGGACATCCACAGTGAGTGACCAGGTGGACTCTGTCAAAGAACAGCTCAACATCCTGAGGATCGATGAGGTTGCAAACCAGCTCAGGTGAGTCCTCCATTTACTCATCTGATGTTCATCAAGTTTTATATTCTTTTGTTGCTTTTATCCTTTATCATTGTATGGTCCTCAACATCCTGAGGATTGATGAGATTGCAAATCAGCTCAGGTGAGTCCTCCATTTACTCATCTGCTATTCATCAATGTTATATTCTTTTGTTAGCCTTTATCATTTATCATTGTATTGTCGACAGTATTGATGAGGTTGCAAATTAAAGGGTACCACCACCCAAAAATAATATTCTTATTAAAGAAAGGTAACATCTTTAGTATTCCATTCCATCAACAAGTATACAAAAATATTTTTCCAGAAAGCATGCGTTCATGCGGTCTGAATTGCGTAGACTGCGGTGCGTGCGGTGAATTGCAATGAATGTGTGCAGAGCGAACAGATTAACGAATCGCCTGGGAATCTATTGTCTACAAACGTACGCGTGAATAGCATTGGCGCACTCGCAAATGTTTGGCCCGTATGGAACCAGGAAATAGCAGTGGTTCCGTAAGTGGTGGAAATTAATTGCTTTGTTTATGAATTAAACAACCCTTTGCAAAATGTTGGGTATCTATTTGATATCACAAAACGGTATCAAAACATATAATAATGTGTTGTTCTTTGCCTGGTGGTCCCCTTTAACTTATGTGAGCCTCTGGAAAGATCTAGCTGCTGTTCATCAAGTTTTGTATTCTTTTCTTGTATTTTGTATCGTTTTAATGTTACAATTGGGCTGGAACTTACATCTTGGGAGGTTTATGTGAATCATGGTCTAAAACTATGAACTGCCACTTGTAGGCAAGTAATAAATGCAAACCTGCCAACCGTCCCGAATTTCCCGGGACAGTCCCGATTTCTGAATTTTATAAAGCGCTTAAATCGGGACATCCTGATTCCAAAATAAAAGGAAAAAAAAGAGGGACCTGCATATCTGGTATTATTTCAAGCCTCTAATGGCCCTTCAAAGTGCTTTTTTGTGTCAGCTTCAGGGGACGCTGCCCTGAACCCCTGCAAGGGGGCACTCCCCCCCCCCCCCCCCCCTGAACCCCTGCCGGGGGCCTATGCGGCCCCCTTGAAAGCCGGCCAAATTTGTCCCTATTTCCAGAAATGAAATGTTGGCAGGTACATTATGTAAATGGGAATCACATTATGTAATTTCGAATGATATGGGTGTTGCGTGCTTGCTAACCCGTACCACCACATACAATTCACCATCTGAGAACATTAAACTTTATTAGGTATCTTAAGCAGATATGTACATTGTTAACCAATAAGAGTTTACATTCTTTCAAATTCTACATCAGTTAACAAATGGCGCTACATAGTTTGAAACCATGGTTGCATGCTTGAACTTCCTTAGTGAATTCAAGCCCTGGGCAATCAAGGAACAACAAGGCAATCAAGGAAGCATCTGGGCAATTCACAGCGTCACCAAAAATGTACCCCTTTGCCATTTGAATCCTGCCAGTACTTACAAGGCTACTGCATGTAAGCATTTCAGTACTTGTAATAGAGAACATAAATAATTGAAGGATACAAATGCCAAAAGTTTATTAGGTTAGAATGATGCTAGTATGTTTTTGGTTTTGTTGCCATATTTAGATCTAGCCTGGAGGATGAGATAGCTCAGCTGATCAAGGACTCCAAGTTCTTACAGGGATGTCTGGAGGATGAAATGGACTTCAGGTGTCAGTCAAGGATGTCTGTAGTCAGTAGAGAACCCACCATACAAGGTCAGTAATATAGTGCTTTAGTATTTTATTTCCAAAACTGTCACAAACTGTCACAAACAAAAAGGTACTGTCACCAACAAAAAGGTACTGTCACAAACAAAAAGGTGGTGGGTGGGTGGGTAGGTGGGTGCCCCCCTTCCAGAGGCAGTGGCCGATAGGAGAGGGGATGGACGGATGTATGGATTGATGGATGGGTGGATGGATGGATGGATGGATGGATGGATGGATGGATGGATGGATGGATGGATGGATGGATGGATGGATGGATGGATGGATGGATGGATGGATGGATGGATGGATGGATGGATGGATGGATGGATGGATGGATGGATGGATGGATGGATGGATGGATGGATGGATGGATGGATGGATGGATGGATGGATGGATGGATGGATGGATGGATGGATGGATGGAAAGATATATAATTATATAGATAGCTGGCTAGCTAGCTAGATAGATAGCTAGACAGATAGATAGCTAGCTAGATAGATAGAGAGATAGTAAGCAAATAATTACCGTTGGTGAAGGCAATGGCACAAACTATCACTTCGAGGCAATCTGGATGTAGCTATCTTTCCGAAGCGAAGCTGAGGAAAGATAGCGTATACATTCAGATTGCCGAGGAAGTGATGGTTCGCCATCGCCTGAAACCAAAAGGTGATTATTTGCTTTATATTCTACATTGGAAACATTTCACTGGTAGCTAGGTCTACGAGAAAGACAACTTAAACTGCTTTTAATGTCTAGGCCTAGTTCTAACACTAACACTACGGTTACCGGTACTAGACTTTGATCTACTTACCAACAATGGCTATTCCAATTGTTTAACTCCATGAAAATTCCATAGCCTAAGGCTATAGGCTAGCACTGCACTTGGGTCTATATAAAATGAAAGTGAACTCCAACTCCAAGTCAGACTCCAAGAAAATTGTAATCAATGATCATGAAACACTAAAACAGTTCAAAAGTCAACGTTCTAAAGTCTAAACGTCAGAGTCATGGCAAGCGGTGTACGATACATATACAGTGCAAAGTATGCATTACATTTGTAATTCGCGCAACACACACATCCGCGGTTGCATTGAATTGACCGTGCAGTGTGTGGCTATTCAAATCCCGTATTAAATGCAGCAGACCTTACCGTACCTGGTACCTACAATACAACGGCAGTGTTGGAGTCATACTTCTATGGTCTGCTGAATAGTGCGGAATTTGAATACACACTCTCCACAGCAATTCAATGCAACCGCGGGGTGTAGATAGTACCTTACCAATTATCTAGTGAGTGCAACGCACTTTCACCCAAGATATCTACATAGTGTAACAAAGTTTTCTTCTCCCATCAATGATGGGCGAAACTATGTTTCATCACATGATTACCTTTTGACCAATCGAAGAGCAAGATACATATAGATACATAGATAGATATAGATAGATAGATAGTCGGACAGACAGACAGACATACATAAATATATGTACTAAGTCCAAAACCAGCAGAGATTATGCATCCATGAAAGGTCAGAGTGCATGTATTGCACATATCTAATGAAAAAATGCTGATGAAAATGTCATGACAATTATTTACTCCAACTCATGAATGTTTGACCCATTCCAGAACTGAAGGAAGAGAGAAGTAAACTGGAGAAGGCATATCAGTCATCACCGCAACCCTCATCAGTTGGCATCATCAACTCTGTCAAGGACAGGAACAGAAACTTGCCCAACTCACCAAAGTAAGTTATATTCACTCATCTCAATCAGAATTCTTGATGGATTATTGGCTTATAATGTTAAATGCTAGAAACTATCAATATTTGTGGCTCAGTTAGGCTAGCAAAATAAAGATTTATCAAGGTGAGATTATAAACAAGAGCTTGTCCAACTCACCATTAAACGTCTTACTCACTCATCTCTATTATTGGCTTATAACAATGCTAGAAATTATTTTTTTTGTTCCTTTAATTTTTGTGACCCAAATCAGGCAAGTAAAATAGAGATTTCTCAAATTTAGTTGCCCAAAAACCACAACCTTGTGTCCCCAAACCCTCAAACATGGATTTTAAAAATTTGATGGTTGCCCATTTGGGCAAGTAGAAGAATTCTGATTGAAGAAATGTTGGTGGAACGAAGCTAATTTTCGTGGCCATGGACCAGTGCTAGTTTCAAGCCCCATTTAAAATACCGTGACTTTCTAGGGTTGACCCCACTGCCACAACCTGAACAATTAATATAAATTATGATTAGTTGTTGGAAGTCATCATCATCATTTCGTTTTATTGAACTACTTCCTGCCAATGTCGAAGTTTTAAAAATCAAGATCTATTTCTGTTGTGTTTTGTGTTCAGGAGGTTACCCAGTCCCCTTGGGCCTGCGTCAGGAGGCATCTCTAAGATCCGTCCATCCCCTCCACCATCGGCCACTGCCTCTGGAAGAGGGGCACCCGTCAAAGCCTCGCACCAAATGGGTCATCCAGCTTCCCTTCCTCCAACCCATCCCAAGCCATCGCGCCGAACCAGTGACACTGCCCTCACGAGGGAAGCGAATGCCAGTACGGGTAGGAATGCAATACAGAGGACAGACTCCCCGGGCAAATCCCCGTCGCCTGTATCAGGCTTACGAGGGGCGTCAAACTCACCGGTGTCTGGCATGCGAGGGGCGCCAAACTCACCCACCAGACTTCAGCCTTCGCCGCCCTCGTCTGCTCGACCGCCGCCTGGTCGAGCCGGATCCGGTTCGGGGCGGTTCAGACACAGAGTTGTGGAGGCAAAGCAGAGTAGGTGATGAATACAGCGAGAGCCCTTGTTCAGGGTTCAGGACTGCTTCTTTACTTTGGCTTCACACTGTTCGACTGCAGGTAGATTGATCCTGATAAAGGAGCAGACGTTGAGGCAAAGCAAAGTAGATGTAGGTGATGAGAACAGCGAGAGCCCTTGTTCAGGGTTCAGGACTGCTTCTTTACCATGTCTTCAGGGTAGATTGATTCCGATCCGGATGCAGACGTTGAGATGTTGAGGCAAAGCAAAGTAGATGTAGGTGATGAGAACAGCGAGAGCCCATATTAAGGGTTAATGACTGCTTCTTTGCGTTGATTATAAATCAGACAGTACCGTCCTTATCTTTGTCTGTTCGACTGCTGGCAGGATGATGCCGATCCGGGAGCAGACATTGGGTGATTTCAAGTATGGTGTTGGGGTTAGTGTTAGTGTTGAGGGTGAAAAACTGCCTCTAATCTGAGCTAAACACCAGCTTCCAGATTAAGCATCTAAGGTCACGAACTTTTTAATCGTGATGACCTTGAGTAGTAATCGATCAGTATCGCTAGTGTTTGTCAACACCAGAGACAAAATCACGCGAACACCCTTAAAATGGTAACGAAAACGCTTACATGGTTACGAATTAGAGAGCAAGCCGTAATGAAGATTTACCACATACATGTATTGAATACTATAATTTAAAAAAAACATTCAAACCATTCACTTGGTCGATACGATTTTAGTGAATATTCCCTATTTTTAGTGAAATTTGTAACTAAACTCGCAAGAAATGTGCGTGACTCTCTTCTAAAAATTGAATGCCCGTCGCGCGCTGAGACATATGGCTAGCGTTAACGGTTTGCATAGCCGAAGATGTAGGCATAAATCCCGGTGACAGCACGGTAGCAAGTTCCGAGTAACTACCAATAGTATGTAACATGATATACTTTATTAAAATCGGTCACGTGATCACTAGGTGCTTGGTGGCCGAGTGGGTTAAGACCTGTCGCACGTGTATCACTTAACCAGATAAATCATAGAAGTGGGTTCGAGTCCCCGGTGTGGTTATTTTTTTTATTATTATTTTTTTTTTAGCCATTATTCACAACAAATTTACTGCAGTTTTTAACTCAATTATAAGTTCACTGTAATAAAATGTCAAAGATGTACAGACAATTCCCAGTGCTTAGTGACTTTTTTCGGGGGAGGGGGGGGGGGGGGTGGCGGGTGTATAATTAGACAAGAAATACATAAAATAATTAATGTTAACAACAATATAAACATAAGGAAGAACCTGGCTATTCAAATTTTGCTTTGTTGTATTATTATTCCAAATGGTCTAAAGAATTTATGTAGTGAAAACTAATGTTTGATTATAAAATAATGAAAATATGAATTGTATGACCTTATTTCTTTAAATTACTATAGATATTCAAATCAATACATTAATTTAAAAAATAAGATTTGCATTGCGTTTCATAATCTTCACTTAAGTAAAACTTCAAAAATTATCTAGGTTGACACCCTTTTTACATGCTCAGACAAACAAAAACACCACCATTTCAGTTCAGAATTGTGATTTTAATGCCCACCTAGCAACAGTAACACTAACACCAGCTCGATCTGTACTTGAAATGACTTTCATTTCGATCCCTATGGAAGTTGTTATCTCTATGGAGTTTTGCGTATACATGCTCAACACTAACACTATCGGGCAGATTAGCAGACGACGCTAAACACCAGCAACCACGTGCCACTGCCGAAATACGAGGTCAAACCTCTAACACCAACTCATTTCAAGTACGGTGTTAAGGCTGCAGTTAGTGTTTAATAAACACTAACACTAGCTCAACACCATCTCTGATAGTATATTGCCATATCAATAAACACCGCCAGTCGGAAACGGAAGTTTGTACAACGGTGAAATCAGAGGTCATCACGTTAACACCATCCTAACACTAAGTCATTTCAAGTATGGTGTTTAAGCCCGATTTAGTGTTTAATAAACACTAACACCAGATTTAAACACCATACTTGAAATCACCCATTGTAACGCAAAGCAAAGCAAAATACATGTAGGTGGTGAGAACAGCGAGAGCCCATATTTAGGGTTTATGACTGCTTCTTTGCAGTGATAATAAATCAGACAGTACCGTCCATATCTTTGTCTGTTCGACTGCTGGAAAGATGGTCCCGATGTGGGAGCAAACATTGAGTTGCTGAGGTCAAACACATTCGGAGATGAAGAGCCTCTTACCCTGAGCTTCCCGTCTTTTCACCGAACTAAATTCAAAATAACTCATGTAAGGTTGTCCAGATCATGGCAATACCTGCAGAGAAACCCTGTGACCCTTCATCGTGAGTTTGTGATAGCTTCTGCCGTTATCCACTCTCCCACTGCCCGGTTGATCCGTACTGTTTCACAAAGATTCTAAGTTGAACTTAACTCTAAGTTTGACTTAACAATTATGGAGAGTCATTTGTAGCCTTGGAATAAAAAACAAATTTTAAAAAAACTATGAGTATTGGAGACTTCCAACAAAGAAATATATCAATTAATTCAAGGCTCCTTGATAATTATAAATATAACTGATTTTACATGTATAAAACTGTATGCCTTTTCAAAAGAACTGTTTCAATAATTTTACAAAGAAACTAATGACTCTCCATAATTTTGTTGGTCCAAGTTAATTTCAGCGCAGAATCTTTGTGAAATACTGCCCAGGGCTTTGAGACGTGTTTAAGCCAATCAGTGAAGGTGATGGAATTAGTGTGTGAACCCTCATTTTTGGTGGTTTAGTTCTTTGGAAGGGGTAATTTATGCCCTGGTAGGAAGATTGTGAAAATATCTTACACAAAAGTTCTCTCTAGCATGCCTGATTAATTATAGGGTACATCAGTCACATCTAGAATGTCAGTGTCATATAGAAAACGCATTCAATTGTCATTCCAATAGGGTTCTAGAGGCACAAAATGATATGGCACTGATATGGCACAAAATGATATGTAGGTGTAATAGAGGTCATTGCATGGCACATGATGATGATGATGATCAGTGGCGTAGCGACGGGGGCATGGGGGGGGGGGGGGGGCATGTGCCCCCCCCCAAATAATTTGAAAAAAAAACAATAGGAAACATAAGGACATTTAATTTTTAAAAAAAAGAAATACATAAGGTGTGCCCCCCAATAATTTTGCGTGCCCCCCAAAAAAAATCAGTCCGACCACGCTACGCCACTGATGATGATGATTATGCTTTTGTTGATAATTATGAAAATGATGAAGATTATTGTTTTTTGACAAATTAGGGGGTATTAATTTGTAGAAGTTTGGGCATTTCCTGCAGTTCTGTAAATGGGTGCTTTGCTGACAGAGTTATTAAATGTATCTTGAGAAATCCCTGATATGTATGATACGTACCGTCTGAAAAAGACTTGAATATTCTTGCCTTTCTCCATGCTCTGAATTTTCTTTTGCAGTAAACATGCTTGGGGGTGTTTCACAAAGATCCTAAGTTGATCTTAGCACTAAGATGGTCTTAAATATTATGGAAAGCCATTAGTGTCTTGAAACAGTTTTTATAAAAGTTATGTTGAAATGCATAAAATGTTGATTCAAATCATATATATTTTCTAATTATCAAAGAGATTCATAATCTTCACATAAAATTCATGAAATCTCTTTGATAATTAGAAAATATATATGATTTGAATCAACATTTATTTGCATTTCAACATAACTTTTACAAAAATGTTTCAAGACACTAATGGCTTTCCATAATATTTAAGACCATCTTAGTGCAAAGATCAACTTAGGATCTTTGTGAAACACCCCCTTGGTCTTTTAGAAATACACTTCATTTTACACATCCATATGCTTCAAAAGAAGGCAACATTCAATCATCAGCTGGCATTGTTTTTATTTTGTCAATTTCTCAAATATAAAATGGTCAAAAAGTGTATCTAGGTACATTGTATGATTTATAGCTGTGAATAGTGTAGTCTATATTTCTTAAATCGCAGGCAATTTTAGAAAATAGTACTGATCGAGGTTTCAAATGTGACCCGCTAAAGCAAAACCCGGCACTTGTCGGTAATTCATGTTTTGAAGAAATGGGCATTTTAAGTTCACACAATGTGTGTAAAAGACCTATGATTGTAAAATTTAAACAATCATATATTCCCCAATTATTGACCAATTAGTTAGAACAAAGCATCAAATGAAAGCTTGTGATGAAGAGGCCTCTCTAATGGTGTGAAAATCTACATTTTAATTTTTACCGACAAGTGCCGGGTTTTGCTATAGCCAGTCACATATTACAAATGTCCTACCCTCAATTTTTGCCAGTATTATACAATTGCTGTGGGTTTGAAATTGTGAAGATGCCTTCTGTGTGTGTTATTTAATTATATTAATGTTGTAATATGTTTCAATTCAAGTTTGATCGATGGCCAGAAGTTTGAAGCATGGTTGGGAGTATCAAAACAGCCTACCTAAATAGTTCATAAGCCCCAGGAACTCTTTAAATTGTTGTGCATATATAATAATGTAGTCATATTCTTTCTCATTGGAAAACTACTAAGTTGATTAAATTATGGACAATAATATAAATAATTTATGATATTCATATACAGTCAAACCTGTGTATAGTGACCACCCAAGGGAAATCAGAAAAGTGGGTATTATAGCCAGGCTGGCTGCTATAGACAGGTGGCCACTAAGACAGGTATGTGAATTCAAGTAAGGTCTGTGTGCTTATTAATTCGGTTGTTTGCTTGTTAAATTCAAGCTGCTATAATTCTTCCGTCCATTGCCTTTCTCTTTCTTTCTTAATGATTATATTTTAGATGTATTTAAAGTTTTTTAAGTGACTTACTATAAAAAAAACAAAAATGCATTGGATTTGTTAGTACATTAATTATTGTGATATCTTAGACAGCAGATTGTCTATGTACCTGAATATGTAACTGGTCAACACTAGGACTATATTTTCTTCTTCTTCCTATTAAACTGCCTCTTTCAAGTCTGAAGATTATTACAGTATTTTGGTTGTGATGTGCAGGGTTATTTGTCAACCGAGTTAACACCCTTCTCATTGAGATGGCGCCCTCTGTAGATGTATTTATGGTAGAGTCTATATTATTCTTTTAAATAGTTATTTAGTGATTTGTAAATAATTTATATCATTGTAACTACTGATGAAGATTCTGCCAGGATGGAAAACTGATCGAGGCGGCGCCTACAATTGATTCTCATTTTATTGCGCAGTTGATTTTATAGTAGATTTATCATTTTTCAGCAGTATTATTCTTAATTTTTCAATTATTTAGTAATGTACATTGATATAAATGTAATCTCAATGAAAATTAGCAAAGAAAATGGGCTTAGCAGGGAACGGAAGGCGAGACCTGGATCTTCTCAATACCCATGAGCCGCTTGGAAGGAATGCTCCCCAGGGAGTGGAGATGGTGCACACAATGTGTGCTGGTTTGCATTGTATCCTATGACCGGGGTAATAATATCATTGTAAAGCGCTTAGAGATGATTATCAATCATATTAGGCGCTATATAAATCAAGTATATTGCTAGACCAGTGCTCTATAACCACCAAGCCACAAGGCCCTTTTATTGGTGGTACTTCCCAGCAACCCTTTTCAATGCTCGTGCTAGTCGGATCAAAGCTTGTATAACCCGGGCCAGGCACAAATCCAAGGGATATATTTAAACATCAACTTGATGTTTATTTTAGAAATCTGTGTCACTCCTGCGTTCACTGCTGCACTCTGTTTACATGGCCTGTATACGTAGAATACTATATGCACGAGCAATGAAAATTAAGGGGTGTCAGGGATGAACACCGTACTAGGGTTTTCTATAGCTCAGTCGGTAAGAGCACCGGTCTAGCAATCCGGAGGTCTTGGGTTCGAATCCTGTTGGAATCCCATTTTCTTTGCTCTTTTTCCTGAATACAATATGCATAATACTTTTTCCTGAATACAGTATGCATAATACTTTTTCCTGAATACAATATGCGTACTGTGCACATCTTCCAACCTAGCTAGTCTTTCACAATTGAATATTTGTCATCTTTTAATACTGTAGAAAATATTATCCAAATATAGATTTTTAAACTGTGAAAAAGCTTTTTGCCCATCTACAATGTAAAC
>JBAMJV010013800.1:0-21775 GCA_037951105.1 Echinarachnius parma | reverse complement strand
GGGATCTTTTTTCCTCCACAACCCCGTCCCAACTCTCAGGAATCCTGGCTATAAATCACTATGTAGAACGGGAAGGTATAAAAAAACAGATTGTCACTCCCAACATGACCGGCTATATACGCATCCGCGTCCAAAAATAAATTTATTTAAAAAACGGCAAAAGGGTATCTCTATTACGGCACCTATTCATATGCATTTGCGCCATTAAGGGCATGTTTTAAAAACCATTACGCCATTTAGGGGTGTTAACTTAGGAAGATGCACTAAACCATTTAGGATACATTCCATTATGCTGATGGACATGGGCATGATGGGTGGGTAGCAGTGGCATAGCGACGGGGAGCACGGGGTGTGGGGGGCACTTGGCCCCAATAATTTAGAAAAAAATTATAGAAAACATAACTTTTTTGAAAAAGCAAATGAATACATAAGGTGTGTCCCCCAATAATTTTGGTGCCCCCCCCCCCCCCAAAAAAAAAAACCCGTCCGACCACGCTACGACACTGGAAGGTAGCACTTTTGTATGAGAGTGACCCCCCCCCCCCCCCCTCTTATACCCCGACCATACAATTATAGCCATTTTTACAACTGAGATGTTTTTTTATTTGTTATTTTCAGGAGTTATAGTGATTGTCTTTAAAGAACATAAAGAATAATTATATGTATCGCTAACCAATTTTGTGTTGGAAATGTGTTTCGTAGGCCTATATAGCTTGAGGACCTATACAAGTTAGCCTAAACCATAATGTTGAGTAACCGGTATGCCTACCAGATGTCCAGGGCCAGAGTAGAACTCTGAATGTAAAAATAAGTAATTATATATTACCTAACTGTCATCATTTGAGTTTGCTTCAACAACGAACGAAACAGAAAAATGACCGGACGTAAGTCTTGTTACTGGCTCGAGAGAGAGGCACTGTAAAATGCACAATGCCCCGAGACCATTTTTCTTTATGGAGGGGGAGATAATGTGAAAAAATACTGTTAAAAAAACCCACAACTGAGCGCCCCCCCCCCCCTCCCCCCCCCTCCCCCCCCCCCCCCCCCCCCATAATCCAGAGAAAAACGATTCCCGATCAGCATATTACTGGAACCCATCACTCTTTTATTCAATAATTTTCGATCAACCGTACAAAATTATATAACTGTTTCTGATAATATATGATTTCAGATAAAGCATTTCTTTTGTTTTGTTTGCATTTGTTACTCTCAGTTCTTGGTGGCGTAGTTGGCCAAGTGTTTGTTGACAAACGTGATTAAAAGAGATATAAGAGTTGATATCTGTGTATTTGTTTTTGTATTAATTTGCTGGTGGTACACTGAAAGGGACTTGGTAACATTGTACAAATCCGCCCAAACTTACTTGGAACTCTAGTAGTTCTCTCAAACCTTATCATATTCATATTAACAGAACAGGTTTCGTTTTTTTTTTTTTTTTCAAATTTCCATTTCGTTCAAAAGGTATTTACAATTTAAATGTGTCTGTATGAAAATGTCTACAGGATAATTTCATCCAAAAAAAAGGAAGTGCAATTTTTTGCACATATCTCGGCAAAAAAAAACACTTTAATTATCGCACATTTCATTTTGGACATATCTAATCACACCAATACACATTTGATTAGTCATTCATCACTTGTTGCACTTGTCAACATAGTTACTAGATCCCTGTTATGATGATGATGATGATGAATAGGAAAGGGAGGAGGCGGAGAAGGATGTGAGGAGGGAGTTGGGTGTTTGGGGAGGGGGGTATATTCGAATGCGGAGAAAGAAACACTCGTATGATAGTATTGTGAATAATAGTATTGTGAGTTTACATTGTGTGTGTGTGTGTGTGTGTGTATCACGTGTGTGTTTCACCCTGAACATGATTACATTATTCAAAGTGAAGATAAGCAGGGGACTGGGGTGTGGTGGGTTTGTATAAAATCCCCACCCCACTAAACATACACCCACACACCATAGGCACCGGAAGTGAGGGTGGGGGGGGGCGGCGGCCCGCACCCTATGCAATATTTGGGACGTACGTGTCAAGCTCTACATTTTTCCAAATATATTTATAACTGACAAATTATACAAAATGATTTTGCATTCACATCTAAATAATACAAATTAACTTGTACATTAATAAAGCATAAACATGCATGCATGCAGGAATCATGAACATTAAAAAGGGAACAATTCCCCCCCCCCCCCCCTTGGGCTGCCAAGTGAAAATGTGATGTGGAAAACATCACTTGCGGGGATTCAAAATAGCAACCCCTCCCCCCCCCCCCCCCCTGCCCTTAGTTGCTATTTATGATGAAATACATACAATTCAGACAAATAAAATATGATATTGGACTGATATCAAGCAGCAAAATCTAACTTTATGACATAATTATAATTATATCAAATTGATGTTGGTTTTATTTCATGTTTTTTTACATGAGAAAGATATAAACATATATATCTCATTCTTATTGCACTGTTTTACAAAGAAAAAGAAAATACAATTTGACTAGAATTGTAAAGCCTCTCTTTGCTCCCCCCCCCCCCCCCTTCTCCCCCACCCCCCATGCAGCCACGGCAATTAGAGTAAGATTGATCCCCTTTCCCAAGTCCACACTGCTCAAAATCAAATCAACTCAATTCTTTTCTACGTCGTATTTTTTTTATTTTCGGATTAACGAACCCTATTTCATTTTAGGACTAACGAACCTTCGGAATAACGAACCCGATTTTATTTTCGGATCAACGAACCTTCGGAATAACGAACCCGATTTTATTTTCGGATCAACGAACCTTCGGAATAACGAACCTTCGGAATAACGAACCTTCGGAATAACGGGCTGTAACCAGACAAATTAACTGGCATATTAAACCAAAGATTTGGCCTCTCCTCAAAAGTGCGAGGAAAGTGTTCGGTCGGTACTAAAGCCATTTTGATTCGGCCGAACTGAAACCGAATGAAAAATGAATGCAAATTGTTAGCCCGCAAGCTCCCCGATAATTTGTCGGAGTGGGTTCTTTCAAGCACGCTCGAAAGAACCCACTACGACAAATTCGGAGTCCGAACTGGACACCGACAAGAGATCGACAATTCCGATACAACTCCGACACCAAACCGCCAGCACCCCGAACGTCCCCGCAACGTCCCCTAATTGTTCGGTTTGGTGTCGGTTTGGATTTGGTTTGGCGGTGTGACTGCTAGCAATGCACATTGCCATTGGCAGCATTGTGCCCATTTACATTCAACACATTATATGAACAAAATGGAGGGCGAACAAATTTGCGACAATGAGTTGCATTCTCTCCCCTGAATTTAATATGTAAAGTAGTAATACTATCTAATTTGCCAAACTTAAAAGATCACTCATTCTCTTGTCTTAATTGTGGCAAAACAGTGTGGTGTTATACGTTTGCAATAATGATGCCGATATTATTGTATTTACTCATGTTCGTTTATATTGGTCATGTTGACGCGGGAATATTAGAACAGTCAATAATCATATGCTACATATTGTCAGTGATATGAATGTTTGCATACAATTATGCGTTTACTCTTTGTCAATTTGCACAAACGTATGATTGTATGTAGGAGTTCAAAGTCGAGTGTATCCCGCAGCTGTATTATTGATTGTCATGCGTCGTATCGCACGAGGATATTTTTACCATACGATTTCTTTTCTTCAGCATTTTAGTTCTAGGTGCGACGATAATGAGACCTGATTTAGTGGTTCTTTGGATTGTGTTCTGTGTTTGATCAAAATCGCTTCAGAAAGCTGAAATACACATATATATCTGATTCAATTATTTAAGAAATTATTTTTAAATCCTACACATTTTTCAAATTATACAAAGATGTTTAAAAACTTGTTTTTAATGATCTCTCTATTTAATAGTTATTTAAACCAAACATAGAATTAAAACAATTGCTTACAACAAATATGGTTGAAGCTGGAGGTGTCTGGAGGGTACCCTCTTGTGTTAACGGCTGCTTTTTGAATGAAAGAAACCCTGTAACTTTAATAACCATGTATATGTTTTACTACCATTCAAGCATCATTGAATTATAACTGTTAGTTTTAAATGATAGCTTACAAGTTTCTGTTTGACCAAAAGTGTAATATCCCTTTAACGCACAAAGGCACAGTAATGATAATTTTGTTCTAGCTACTACGACCGGGTCAATTAGTAGATACAACCGGGGGAAGAGTTATGTCAGGTATGATGTGGGCATTAATGTCAGTGTACACTTCTCTATCAACAAGTATTATTTCTGACGAAGCCACATGGTTATCCTTTTGGCTGCATGTACCAGGCAGAATATGAAACAGGTTTTACACACAAAGAGTATTTGGTTTGTATACTCCACACATATTTATATTTACTACCCATTTGAAACAGAAAAAAGAGAAACGGAATGAAAGATAATAGATTAACATAATACCAACCCCCAGCTGCAAACTGATCAAATACGTCACACAATACATTTTCTGTAAATATCACATGAATCATGAAGCCCCCCCCCCCCCCCCCCCCCCTCCCCCCCAACAACAACAACCCAGTAGGAATAGAATGAATTTACCTCCCACAGAGATCAGCCCCGGGAATATGTCTTTCCTTTGTAATTATTATTTAAAGAACAGTGTAAACCTGCATTCTAAAACATTTCCGTTTCGCTATGAGAAGCTAAATAATACGGCTAATGTAAGAACGTTTTAGCAAGAAATAAGGAAGTTATGACCGTTTGACGAAAATTTACCCTAATTCTCGAAATTAGAATTTCCTACGAAATTGCCATCCTTTTGGTCAAGCGGTCATAACTTTTTCGTGTTCTTGACATTTTCTCAAATTGTACAGACAACTTCTCTCATACATCACTTCCCCTAGATCTGCGCCACAAGATTAATGAATGTATTGTGTACTTATTGTAGAAACTTTCTGTGGCATACTGTTGTACGAATTATTTTGACATCTGTCAACCAGTTGGTGTTGGCTAGCTTCTTGAGGATGTTATTGCGAGCTCTAACGTTTGCATTGTATGTTTAGGAGCGATCTAATGTGACGCGGATGGGTCGGTTGGTCGTCTGTGTACTTCAGATTCGTCAACTCAGATGCGCGGCGCCATCTTAAGTACACGTTGCGCACGGTGCGTGATGCACGTTAGCTCAGTGTCATGCGGTGCGCGCAAACTAGCCCAGTTCAAAATGGCGACCCGCTGTGTAGCATCCCCACGCTTGATGCCCTTTAAAGGGATCTAAACACAACAAAAAAGTAACTCCTCCCCTAATCAAAATAGCATAACTTTTTAACGAAAAGGATTCGAGCAAAATAACTTGGCAGACTTGTTTCTATACATATTGACTAACTTCTGTGTGAAAATAAAAATTGGTTCCTCGAGTTATGCATGAGTGAGCACACATTAAAGGCAAAATTGTCACTTTTGAAAAGTCACATGACTCTTGTGACTTTTGAAAAGTGACAATTTTGCCTTTAATGTGTGCTCACTCATGCATGACTTGACGGATCAATCTCATTTTCACAATGACGTTAGTCAATAGACTAGTGTAGGAACAATCCTGTCAAGTTATTTTGCTCAAAACCTTTTCGTTAAAAAGTTATGCTATTTTGATTAGGGGGGTGTTACTCTTTTTTTATTGTGTTAAGTAACTTTGTTGACAAGTGATGAGTGATTAATAAAATGTGTATTGGTGTGATCTGATATGTCCACAAAGTTATGTGTGAAAATGTCACGTTAATTGGATGTTTTTTGGCTGAGATATGAGCAAACATGCAAAGTGATATTCACTATAACTCATTGCACTTACTTTGTTAACGGCTTAAATTATCCTGTAGACAATTTCACATCTGAACACTTCAATCGTAAATATCTTTTGAACGAAATGGAAATTTGAAAAACCGAAACCTGTCCCGTGCTTTTATTGTTAATATGAATATGATAAGTTATGAGAGAACCACTAGAGTTCCAAATAAGTTTTGAGGATTTGGACAATGTTACTAAGTCCTATACTAAAGAGCTGTGGTGCAAGGACACTTCATTATGGGGAGGCCTTTTTCTGTCTGCTCCATCTGCTGCGGTTACTATTTAGAACCACCAAGAAAGGAGCTTCCTGGTGAGAATTGTGTGGTTCAACGTGTCGCAGGCAGTAGAAAGGTCCACGAAAGCAGCTCTATATTAACTTACATCCATAGCCATTCTCATTGAAGTGAGTGAGGTGTAGGAGTTGCCTAGTACATTACTTATATCTTACATTGTATTTAGCACTTCCTTCACGGTACCCTTCATGTAGTTATGCGTGAAATTATTACACGTATATACAATATCTTCGCCGTATTTTACGACATAGCAAAAGCTACGACCAATAGACAATTTGTTTCAATGCAACCTTATTTATCATCTACCAACGATTGCGCTAATAATGTCTTGGTATTACTGAAACATTGTTTATTTCATAAGGTCTGAAACAGTTATATTGTCTTTGTATGCCCTTAGGTCGATGCTGAAGAGTTTGTCTAACAAAATGAGACGCATTTTACACAATTAATGCATTCAAATATGAAAAGAAAGACATGTCGTAAGACAAAGCAAACTAATTATCCATTGGCTTACCATATGTAACAAGGAATACCAGTAAGATGAGTAGGGTGCAGAGGATTTGTGCGCCATATAGTGCCATTGTTGGTAGTAGAATAGAAATACTCGCATACTCATGCCATTAGAACCAATAGAACGTCCAGATCTCTGTTACAATGTCTATCAGCACACTATTTCACCAACTAAATAATAGTATTATTCCAGAATCACAATGAATCATTAATCGATGCTCCTTGCGGGAGAATATAATGTACATGTACATTTGATGCTCTTGCTATTGCGTTTAGCATATTATACAATGCACCTAGGCGCGGCAACCATGCTATCGTTTGCAATAACCGTCAATAAGCATATTCGTGTATGCTAATGATTGAAAAGAATGTTTGCATGCGTTATGCGTGGCATTGTTAACAATGCCACATATAAATTTGCATGCACAAAGAAGGTCAAAGGCTACCTCGCTGTTATTATTAGTCGCACGAGATTTGATTTCTTAAGCGGGTGCGAACATATTGAGACCTAACACAAGGGCCAATTTCTCATCAGTGGTTCAACTTTAGACCATGTTTAACGTTAAACCAGGCACAACTGTTCCAGGCACAAAGTAAGTACATGTAACAGAACAGTTGTAGCCAGTTGTAGCTGGCACGAGTTTATTCCCTCGCTCAACGTAATCCCTAGCTATTGCGCATGCTCATTGGCCCGCGCATGATCGGTTCGAGCTACGTCAATCACTTGTCATATATCAATGGTTTAAATGATATGTAGAAGAACGCGAATTACATTATGGTAAACGAGAAATGAAAGAGGGCCTCTGTACTGTTGCTTTGTCTTACATACCGTCTTATCTTATTATTGCTGTTGTTTAAAAACAGAAAAATATATCAGACCAAAATGATCTGATTTTCCCTATCATGTGAGTTAATTCTTTGATGATGGAAGGAGGGATGCGCAGAGCGGAGCAAACATCACACTTAAAATTGTTGGAGGAAAGACAGGTAGACCCCCAACAATGAGGGGGAAATGCCCCTTTCATAACACTGCTTATCATAACATTCAACAATTTCTCTGTAAAGAACTTAGTTCATGCATTGATCGTTTTATTTCTAACGTTTTAATGCTGAATTAGTCGATTTCAAAACAGTTCTTTGTACAAATCTTTATATCTTTGCACTTAACTGAAAAGTGCAACGTTGCACCATGAAATTGCATATTTGATCCTTTACCATATGGTGCAACTTTACACCTGTAACTCACAGTTCAAAGATGCACATTGAAGGTGCAGTTGTGCCCATCTGTTTTTAAGCGCAACGTTACACCTTTGCTAAAGATGCAATATTGCTTCAACTCTGCAACTTATCCGAAAGGTGAACGTTTGCACTTATATAGGTACTCCCAGTGTAGCAATGGTTTGCACCTTTATCGGTGTAAGATTACCCTTTTTTTCTTTTAGTGTGTAGTGTAAAAGGTGGAAATTTAGGTCGGGTTTTTTCCCGATCGTTCGCGCTAAGTATCCAATTCAAATACGTTAAAGAATGCATAATACGAACAGTAATGACATCGTTGTATAGTGAGCAATTTACTACCTTATAATTGTCTTTGCAATGAGGACAAATGCCGAGTTTGTAACTGAGTTGAATAAGAAATAATGTTTTTAGGCCAGGCTTAACTTGTTATCAAGATGCATGACAAGGGTAATTTATTGTGTGAAACTGAAACATATAGGTTTAACAAAACTGTGTGTAACATAAAATGAAGTTCATTTAACAACAGTACCATACTGATGAAAATACCAGACAAAGATTCAAAGTAAAAAGAATACAACCTTAAATCAATAATTAACTTGATTTGTATGATTTCCTTGTCAAAAGTGATGGTAATTAATCATTTATTTTGTTATCACAACTACTTACGACAAAACTGGAGCGTCTCAATAATTTATTTATTTCTTATTACACTAATGAAAGAAACACTTAAAGAGCAATACTTGAAACTATTTATGTCGATGATAATTTGTTACTCTAGGACATATATACAATTTGGTAACTTAAACTGTCTATTAAAAGTATTGTCATGATTGAGTACACTATACAATTCGTACATAAGTAGGAGTGAGCAAAACACTTTCGATACATGTTCACAGTCCGTTGTATTATTTCGGCAACACCTTCCCATAAATTAAGAGAAAAACGATCCTCTGCCTACAAAGAACATGCAATGTTTAAATAGCCTGGAATTTACCAGGGATATGAAAGTAAAAGTAATACATCACTGACTAGGTAGAATGTATGGACTACAGACGTAGAGTGGAGAACATAAATAATGGGTCTATACAGTTTTTGACCCTCTGGAGTGCCTGGTTTTTGGAATATGTGAAGACAAATCATTTCATGTGATTTTCTCTTTCAAATTTTCAAGACATGAATCTGTAAGCACACTCACGGTAGTGCAGCAACTACTTCTCTGACATTATCTTTATATTACAAAGATCGTATGAGGACATAGTTTGTACAAAATGGCATGCACTATAAGTGTTGTGATGGCTGCAATATCATGGTTTCTTCTTGTTCAACCATGTTTTCCCATGTCATTTAAGTGTGAAAGGCAACGTATTACAGAAAGTAATGAGACAGCTGTCAGTGTTCAGTGCATCGCAGATCAATACTTGGCATCACGTACTAATATTGCATTCAGTCGCTCTGATGGTGAAGTAATCGGTCGTTGCGAATCCAATGGCTGCAGTGAGTTTAACTGTAACATGAATTGCATCACTGACATTGCCTATAAAAACTATTTTAAATTGGGACTATGTGGTTTAAAATGCTTTTCCCTCAAAATCAAAAGTCCACTGCTGGAAACTGATTATGGAGAATATTATGTGTACGTCGACCCAGCTGAAAGATATCCTGCTCTGAACCTAACCAGAACGATTGATGACACAACATTGAGTCCTGTAACAGAAGAAACGTCGACTAGTGGCAAAAATGTACATCACTTTAGTGCTCAGACATCGGCGTCATATATTTCTAAAGAAATGCATGTTTCTGGAACATTAGAACAGGAGGGAGGCAGTATGTCATCTATCGATGCGTTCGATCAGTATTCACCAAGTGGCATGATCAATTCTGCTTCTACTAGTCATGTTAGTCAAAGAGAATATACAATATATATATTTCATGTCAGTGATGTACTTTTTATAGGAAAAATCTTAGTATTTTGCGTGGCACTTCTGTGCAGCTTCCGCACAATATTTAATTTTGTAACTCAACAAATCACACGTAATGAAAAATTAAATAATGACAAAGGGAATCTATAAGTTGGTACATCACGTTCAAATGCAATACAGGCGATCGACATAGCCTCGGTGACATCACAACTACCAATATCATATTCCCATACAGTCCATCTCTGTCACAAGTAATACTTCTGCGGGTGATCAAGGAATTTTATTTTATGCAAACATCTCGTTGTCACTTAATCATCAGGTACCGGAGATTCCTCCAAGAAAGTGGAACTTCTGACATTGAACAGCAGCAAGCATGGCTAGTGGACGAGTGCGTGTCACAAGGAAAGAGCGGGCACAACGTTAACCTCGTTGTCACAGGACGAGTTAAGTCTGTCCAAGGTAGCCGAGACGATGGTCAAGAGACTTCAGCGCCAATCGGTGGGGGAAAGAACTTGTACTGTGAAGTAGATGATTACAATCGGAATGACACTCCCAGGTTTCGCATCCAGTGGTCGTCTGAAATCGCATTCTATGAAAGTCACCTTTTGCCGTTCAGGATAATTTAGTAGAACACAATATTTCCGCTGAAAAAAACAACAACTTAACGGACAAATTAATTAAAAATTACAGCATAGGAGGATATTGCATCACTACAGAGCTAGGGGCTAACAGAAGGATTATACCTAGGTTTTAAGTCTCATATGTATTTGAGATCCTAGGACAACATCTATTTAAAACCGCATCGCAAGAATCGAAAACAAGCGCTATTTGGAGTAAAAAATATTTGTTTATATGACGTCAATCACCAGAGGGAAAGCGTGTTGACAGACTGCAATGCTCTAATTACGGTTTTGCATTTGTCAAATGTTATATGCTATAAGTGCTGAATCCCTTGACCGAAAGATACATTGAATGACGGAAATTACATTTCGAACGACAGTTTTAGGCCTTGTGCTGATTTTCTCAAATAGTTTTTTCGAAATTGACCGAGAAATCACATATCACCCGGAGCTTAATGACACAGACATTATGCGTAAATAAAAATATTTGTTCAATGCGAAACAATCAAGCACTAATATTACCAGAATTGCGGAGCATAATGTCATGACAATAATTTATCATGCTTGAGTAAAAATTATGTAGACGAAAAATTTATAATATATTCTGTACGTAAGAAATCGATCATCAACGCTACAATTCATTGTTCCATCGCAAGTTGTATTACATACATCCCAACTAGAGGAGAAAACAAGCCATTACAAATGTTAATATTTGTAGTGATTAAATGTCATGTTACGATCTTATTTATATTTGTTTTAAAATATGGAGGTTACACACGTCATGGTTTGCTCATCATTTTCAATCATAACCTGTGGGCAAATACATTATTGACTATGTGAACGTCGCATGACTGTGATAATGTAACTGCATTACTCTTCGTAGTTATATACACTAAGAAAAGGGGTCAAAAGTTGCACCTTTTGCTTGACATACTGGTATCACCTTTAAAGGCGTTTCTTTGTAGGGATATTTTGGTATAGTGAGTACAGTTTTGGTCAAACTGAATTCTAGTAACCAAAACCTGCACCATTACATTACAAACTAATAGTTATAACTCCACCATGCTTGAAAGGTATATTGTTACATTACAAACAACTAAGTAAAAAGCATGTTATCAGTTAAAAGGACCCGTTAAAACTCAAGTGGGCGCTCTCTAAAAACATATACGTTTCAACTATTTTTAATATATAAAAAAGTTGTGCATGTGATGTTTTGATAAATTAATGATTAAATAGAGAGATCATCAACAACTATTTAAAAACATCTCTTGTGAATTTTTGAAAAGTGTAAGCATTTTTTTTTTCAACGGCTGCTTCAAAATTGAATTATTGTGGGGCCCGACAATAAATACAAACTAGTATATTTATGGATATTTCAACCGTCTCTGAACCGATTTTGATCAAATAAAGTTTATTCTGTCATTAAAATTGTATGCTCTTTCGAATTTTACACTCATTTTTGCATTACCTCACACAAAAAAAATTAGTTTGTGCAGCGCCCTCTATACCAAAACTCAACTATCCCTTTAATACACATTCGAAAAGTTGCACCTTCAGATCCAAAGGTGTACCTTTGCATTTTTATTATCAAATCATCATTTGCTGCCCCCTTATGTGATCTCTCACATCAGAACAACTGAAAGGGAACTTCTTTTGAATGTACATAATTGTTACTGTTAATAAAGACCTGTTCATGTAAAAGCATTTTCCCTCTACTCGTATAATCGGATACGTTAGAGAAGAGTCGTATGTGCATGTATTCACGATATAACTTTACAGGTTCCAATGACATCCAATAAGAATAAAAAGTACGAAAATATCAGTACAAAGTCCGTGAATTATTTGTGGCATCACAGATTTGGACAAAGTGTCAATCTAGGGATAGTGGTGAACAAATCTTTGCATTATAACTCTTGAATTGAAAAATGAAAATTAGCTCGAATTATCATTGCTAGGCTTCTAAAATTGATGTCCTTTCATATAATTCATCTAATGTTTGGAGAAACGTCTCCTCTAAGGTGCAACTTTACACTGTACCAATAGTCTAGTCGGAATGGGGGGTTCCCATGCACCCAAAAGATATATTTTTTTAACTTACATTTTTATAAACCTGAATGTGTCTAGTTAAAGAATTTTGATGTTAACAAGACCAAATCGTGTCTCATGGGTGTGTTTGGCGGCCATCTTGGACACCATGTTGGATGTCAATGGGAAAAAGTGTAACTTACCTAAATGTTAAATAACGGGACATGAAAAGAAAATTGAACATGTATTTAGGGATAGTTGGCAACGAGGGATTATATCAAAATAATTTTACAATAACTAAACTAATTTGAATACGTAATTTGGCGCCAATCGTGGTCGCCATCTTGGATTTTGACAAAAAAGACGATTTTTGAGTATATCTCTTAGAATATATCTAATAAAAAGACTAATAGACATGACTGTTCGTGAAATGCATCATAGCATATTTGATCAATATGTTCTCGTTCATAATTCAATCATATGAATTCAAACAGGGGGGCTTGGCCGCCATTTTGTGCCACTCTTTGCCACCCTGTTGGATTTCACTGAAATACGTGTAAATTGCTTATCTCTGAAGTATGGTCACACAAATACAAATTGACACATTTTATTTGGGTAAAATACCAACGAGGGATTAGTTGAAGTATAATTATAATGATTTAAGTAATTTGAATGCATAATTTGGCAGCCATCTTGGATTTTGGTAAAAAAAACACATATTTTCATACATGTCTCGAGATAAATAAAAAAACAGTAAATACCGTAAGCAAATAAGCATGTTTTGTTTTAATAATTTCGCAACTAGGGATGATTAAAAAATATAATTTAAGGTACTTGTATGCCTGCCATATTGGCAGCCATCTTGGATTTTAATGAAAAATTGTATTTGTACATAAATTATTTTCTAAACAAGTATCGTACATTTAAGTCCAATTCTCATATTTTTATTTGATACGTATTAATAGATATAGCATTGAAACATGATGTCAGAATATAAAACCCCCAAATCGGGTTTTGGTAGCCACCTTGGTGGCCATCTTTGATTTAACCGATCATCTGATTTAGCAGACCATGGCAGGCTTTTGCCATACCTTGAAATATGCAGACATGTGAATTATTTGAAGGTGGACTAGCTGAGTGAAGTCAAATCCCTCTGGAAATTTGGAACCGACCGTAAATGTACTGGACCGAGAGCCGAGAGTGTAAAGCTTTACTTTTAGCGAAAGTGCCATACTTCTCTTGTACAAATGAGGTGTCCAATAGCTGTTAGACGAGTGAGGACTAGTGAGAACCAATTGGCAGCTGTTTGGATGTCAACGATTGCATGATCAGCGACCATGATGCAGAAATACTTCTAGTATCATGGGTACGTATTTGTTGGTCAATGACTTCACCACCTGTCACACGAATGTTCTTAGCAATCCATTTGATAAGGATGTCTGAAAATCACATGAAACATCACATGGTTTCTAACTCCTGCCTATCAATTGAGAGGGTCTAAGGACAATGCTTAATTAGTGTAATGCTATTTCTGCAGGCAGAACAAAACATCTTTCAAGATCTCCATCGTCCAAGACACTAACAATTTACTGTCGAGAGACCCGAAAGGGGAGTACATCCAGGATGGCATCACCGTCTGGGAAGATTCAAGGCTGAAACCTACACAAATGTGATAGAGAGAACACCCTTATATCCCTGGAATAAAGTTAGTAGAAGTCACTGCGGAGCCATCTTGGAACGAGATCCTGCTTTCACATGGGCGGTTATTGTGACCTATCAGACCATTGGAACGACCCTTCAAGATGAGAGATGTAAGATGAACTGGTTGATTGATTATGCTTACAGTGGCTATACGTGACCAAGACTAACGATCTTTCGGACAGGCCTAGCTCTTTTTAGGCAAATGGACTAGAATTAGCCACACATATGCTATGGTATCAGGTTCAATGATACCTCAATGACAGATGTTGAACCAGAAGACACCAATTATGATTGATTTGGCGCATGAAACACAACTACAAGTGATCACATGCAAGAGACGGAAGATTGAAATCTAGTGTTCTTCAACCCAGGTCGAAAAAACAGTTGAACATTAGTTGCCAACTGGTACCAGTTCATACCAGTTGGCCAACTGGTTTCAATAATTATGGAAATTGGTATACTGGAATCAACTGGAACAACCAGTAAGAATCCATAAGAACCCAGTTAGGCTGACCAGTTTGAAACCCAGTTGAAACCACTAAGAGACTGGTAGTGGGATTAATCAGTACATGAGGACTAGGTAAAGTAGTTGGTTTCAACTGGTATTTCTATTGGTTTCAACTGGTCTGCTGCATCTGTCTATTTATGTTTACTGGGAACCGGGAATTTTAACTGCTACCGTTTGATACCAGTTAAAACCATTAAAAAAATCAGTTGAATATCCAACTGGTTTCAACTGTTTTTCGGCCTGTGAATCAACATGTCTTGAGTGTAATCTAGGTAAGTTGATGCCTTGAACTAATACGAATAATGTTTTATCATGGTTCAGTTTCAGGAAATTACTATTCATCCACATCTGCATTCTCAGTCAAACCGTCCTAGATCTTCTGGTATGCAGCAAGGTCTGAACGCCTTGGCCTGAAGGCAACTTAGAGTGGAGTATCATCTATGTAGATATGATAACTCACGTCGTGATGCTTTGCAATGACCCTAAGTTAAGTGTGAATGGTGAATAGGATAGGTCCCATGGCAGACTCCTGATGGAATGTAACAACCTAAGTTCTGTTTTCCCATGTAGGGTGCAGCTAGGGCGATATTTCGGAATTAGATCTAGATTTCTTGTATTGCTTCCCTTGTTTTTGTGTATATTTCATATTCCGAATCAATAATAATGGTGGTCTTTTGGTTCAACATCTGTAACTCAGGTCTCATTGAACCTGATTTCATCTTGGTGTATCCGTGTGGCCATTTTAAAACCATTTGATTGAAGAAAAAAAACCTGTGTTAAATAGCATTAGTATACTAGGCCACTCATGGCCTCTGCAAGCATGATCTGTCGACCGGTCCCGTCTTACACCTCTCATCTCACAATAACCGCCAATGTAGAATCAAGATCTTGTTTACAGACAGCTTCGCAGTGTCTTCTTCTAACTTGATTCCAGGGTTATGAGTGTATACTTTTTGTCATATTTGTGTAGGTTTCAGCCTGTGCTCCTCGTTGGAGCCTCGCATCACTATCAATTAGTCAATGTCATGTGCTTGTTAGACATCTTTTTACAATGGATTATTATTGGTGTGGTAGGTGGTGATGGAGTCTCTGCCAGTCTGATATGGTCCCATGATACTAGAGGTGTTTATGCATCATGGTCGCTGATCATTTGTGCAATCATTGGCATTCAAACAGCTGCGAACTGGTTCCCACCTTATGCGTTTAAAAGCTATTACATCAGAGATCTTGTGGATTTATGTTCTTTTCTTGCTGAGGTGGTTTAGAAGTGTCATCTGCACAATTATCCCAGGCCCTTGCATACCTTGTTGGCTTGGTGCTGGTCAGTGAGTATGCATTTGTGATACAGGGGTTAGACGTAAGTTTCGAATGCTGACATAGATGTCTCCCTGGAAGTCACATTATCCATGAGGATAAGATAATGACAAATAGCAACATAATGACAACCTTGCATTAATCAAAATGTATTAAACAGCACAGGTGGAATTGTGCTACAAGTGATGAAACCGTTATTGGACACCTCCTTCGTAAAAGTGGAGTATGGCACGTTCGCTGAAGGTAAAGGTGGATACACTCTTAGCCTATCCGATAGGCATCGGGCTGTCTGACCGTGTTATTACCCAAACCGAGTACCCAGTTACTAGTCCCGCTCGCGGACCCCGTGCCATCTCTCACACAGCTAGCTAGCTCGCGGTCGCATAGAGAATCTCTAAGCCTTATAGAACCTTGACGCTGGCCTCTTGGTCTACTATATATTTATGATCGGTTCCAAATTTCCAGAGGGAACTGACTTCACTCAGCCCAACTCCAGGCAATTTACATGTCCGATGTATTTCAAGGCACGGCAAAAGTCTGGCAATGCTCTGCTAAAGCAGATGATTGGAGCTTGGTTAAGACAAAGATGGCCGCCAAAGTGCCTACCAGTACCAAAACCAGTATGTGGAGTTTCATATTCTGAGATCATACATCCATAAACTATCATACAGAAAATGTGATCGTTTGAATTGAACTTACGATACTTATTTAGAAAGATATTTATATGTTCTGTACATATAGATTATTTCATTAAAATCCAAGATGGCTGCCAAGCTGGCTGCAAGGCTGGCAGGCATACAAATAACTCAAATTATATTTTTTAATCATCCCTAGTTGCGAAATTATTAAAACAAAACATGCTTATTTGCTTTGTATTTACTGTTTTGTTTTTTATTTATCTCGAGACATGTATGAAAATATGTTTTTTTTTCACCAAAATCCAAGATGGCTGCCAAATTATGCACTCAATTTAGTTCAGTCATTAGGATGATACTTAAGACGAATCCCCCATTGCCATATCACCCATATAAATATGTCAATATGTCTTTATATGACACTACTTCAAACATAAGATATTTACACGGATTTCAATGAAATCCATCATGGTGGCCAAGAGTGGCACAAAATGGTGGCCAATGTAAATGAATTCATATGATTGAATTTTGAATGAGAACATATT
Source organism: Echinarachnius parma (assembly GCA_037951105.1). Lineage (NCBI taxonomy): Eukaryota > Metazoa > Echinodermata > Echinoidea > Clypeasteroida > Echinarachniidae > Echinarachnius > Echinarachnius parma. The sequence goes on along the minus strand of JBAMJV010013800.1, from coordinate 4,657 downwards.
GATCAAATATTCTATGATACATTTCACGAACAGTCATGTCTATTAGTCTTTTTATTATATATATTCTAAGAGATATATTCAAAAATCGTTTTTTTTTTTTTTGGTCAAAATCCAAGATGGGGACCACGATTGTCACCAAATTACGTATTTAAATTAGTTTAGTTATTATACAATTATTTTGATATAATCCCTCGTTGCCAACTATTCCTAAATACATGTTCAATTTTCTTTTCATGTCCCGTTATTCAACATTTAGGTAAGTTACACTTTTTGCCATTGAAATCCAACATGGTGTCCAAGATGGCCGCCAAACACACCCATGGGACACGATTTGGTCTTGTTAACATCAACATTATTTAACTAGACATATTCAGGTGTACAAAAATGTGAGTTAAAAAAATATATCTTTTGGGTGCATGGGACCCCCTATTCCTCTCTTACTACAACAGGTGCAAAGTTCCACGTTTGAATAATCTGCCAATAGGTCAAAACGTTTACTTTAGAACCCTAAGCAATGCTATGTAGGTTTAAATGTGCAATTTGGCGGTAATGGACAATTTGCACCTTTATAAGGGAGCTAACCAGTGTGTCAACCGGTTTGCTCTTTTTAAAGGTGCAATATATTCAGCCATTTTGATAGTGTTGATTTTGATTTTGATAACGTTTTTCTACATGACATTCAGACTAAAATCATTGATACACAAATTCGCGCCTACCACCAACTGTAGTGTTTCATTCCCGCGTTAATAAAAGAACTACATAATTTCCAGGCTGAACCAATGCAATTGACCGTCGATACCAAAATATTCTGTTCGATGTTTTGGTGTTTGACTTGAATTGCCTCGTTATCTCTCATTTTTATTTCCTTGTTTTTTGTTCATGTAATGAACGTTCTAGTTTATCTGAATCGACCAAACTAACTTCCATCTACATTATAGTGGTTCTTTCATGCCTGGTTGTTTTTTGTCTTACTAATAGACGTATGAAACCTGCTCTTCACGTTTGTATTGTCTTTTATGTGATACAATGAATTAATGAATATCGGTTAAAGGGATACTTGAGTTTTGGTAAAGAGAGTACAGTTTTGGTCAAACTAAATTGTAGTAACCAAAACCTGCACCATTACATTACAATATAATAATAATAATAATAATATCCTCGATTTATATAGCGCATATCACGATTGATAATCATCTCTAAGGGCTTTACAATTACATTATTACCCCGGTCATCGGGTACATTCTGCAATCTATCCAGCACACAAAGTGCACGTTTTCCACTCCCTGGGGAGCATTCCAGCCAAGGGCAACCTTGTGGGCGCAGACAATGTTAGGAACTACGTTCCATCCTTCCGGGTACCCATTTATACACCTGGGTGGAGAGCAGCAAATGTGGATAAATGTTCTTGCTGAAGGAAAAACGCGATGGGCATATACTCTGGGTTCGGACTCGGGACCTCACGATTGGAAGGCATGCGCTCTACCAATCTTGCCACACCACGTCCAAACTTATAGTTATAACTCCACCATGCTCCAAAGGAATAACAAAATACAAACGACTAAGTTAAAAGCATGTAATCATTTAAAAGGAGCCGTTAAAACTCAAGAGGGCGCTCTCTAAAAACTCATTGGTTTCAACCATTTCAAATAAATATTGTGATTAGATAGAGAAATAATCAACAACTATTCAAAAACCTTTTTTGTAAAATTTTGAAAAGAGGAAGCATTTTTGTAATGTTTTTAACAATATTTGCGGGGCCCCACACTTATTGGAAATGTTTGTTTATGGATATTTCAGCCGTTTCTGAACCGATTTTGATCAAATAAAGTTTATTCTGTCATTAAAATGGTATGCTCTTTCAAATGTTACACTCATTTCTTTTCTCTACTATCCCTTTAAAGTTTGCATAAATGATGCACTGATCATCAGTGCATCATACATGCACACTTACCGATACTCATTCATTGCATCGCATAAAAGACAATACAAATGTGGAATGTTCTAGGTATCGTTGCAGACATACAATCGATTGTTCATTATTGTAAGTCAGATCATGTGAACTGGGGGTGTATTCTGAAAACAATTTCAAGTTAAAAATGTATTGTATATACGTCATATCTACGTCACTAAAATATCTAACTGTGCATTTTACATTTTTTACTTTACAACTTTACAATCGAATGCCAGTCTTTCTGCAACGGGGCCATGGAATCATAGAAGCTGCACTTTTTATGAGAGTAGTAGTAGTAGTAGTGTAGTAGTAGTAGTAATAGTAGTAGTAGTACTAGTAGCAGTAGTAGTAGTAGTAGTAGTAGTAGTAGTAGTAGTAGTAGTAGTAGTAGTAGTAGTAGTAGTAGTAGTAGTGTAGTAGTAGTAGTAATAGTAGTAGTAGTACTAGTAGCAGTAGTAGTAGTAGTAGTAGTAGTAGTAGTAGTAGTAGTAGTAGTAGTAGTAGTAGTAGTAGTAGTAGTAGTAGTAGTAGTAGTGTAGTAGTAGTAGTAATAGTAGTAGTAGTACTAGTAGCAGTAGTAGTAATGATAGTAGTAATAGTAGTAATTGTAGCAGTAGTACAGTAATAGTAGTAGTAGTAGTAGTAGTAGTAGTAGTAGTAGTAGTAGTAGTAGTAGTAGTAGTAGTAGTAGTAATAGTAGTAGTAGTAATAATAATAGTAGTAATAGTAGTAATTGTAGCAGTAGTACAGTAGTAGTAGTAGTAGTAGTAGTAGTAGTAGTAGTAGTAGTAGTAGTAGTAGTAGTAGTAGTAGTAGTAGTAGTAGTAGTAGTAGTAGTAGTAGTAGTAGTAGTAGTAGTAGTAGTAGTAGTAGTAGTAGTAGTAGTAGTAGTAGTAGTAGTAGTAGTAGAATTGGTAGTGGTAGTAGTAGCAGTTTCAGTAGTTCGTTGTTCTTTGTTCGTTGACACTGTTTATTCAATGATATTTTGTTTGAGTGTACTGCGGTTTTTGTTTAATGACATGTTAGAAAGAGAGCAGAGCATTGTAAAACATGAGCTTTGACACGTAAGAAGAATATCACAATATCAAAAGACGAAGACTTACCATCTAGGATGAGATATGCAAGAAAGATAAGTATGGTGCAGATGAGATGTACTTTAGTTGCTGCCATTGTAGACTGTAATAGAAATTGACGCATATACCAGTGGGAAGTCCGTTTGTCCGTAACAATCTATAGCAGAACACAATAAGTCACCAAATAACTAAATAAATGTATTATTGATGCAGCTTGAAGACGTGAACAAATAACGCGAGTCTGAAGCACATGACGTGTTTGTCAGTGTCATGTGACTAAATCAGGTGGGCTATCGATTGTTGACTCATAACAGCTAATAATCATAGTTAATAATTAACATAAATATTTCATATATAAATACTTCAATTTGTTGAATTATTCACTGAAAGTAAATAGAGATATCGAGTCCAATGTCTATACGTGGTAAGATGTATCGTCCTGCCACATTACAGTAAAAAATGTTAACACTATTTTCTGTTTGAACCACAGATGATTAAAGAGGGGAACGCTGAGATGATCGTTTTCTGTTACTGAGAAGTGCATAATTCTCGTCACTTCTAGACGTACTGTAAGTTTCCTCTTGGGTATCACAGATAATGGAAATTATTATTGTTTTCGAAAGCACTATTACCTGTTTTGTTTCAACTGGAGACTGCCATGTTTTCCAACTGTACCACATGACAGGTCATCCGACCTAGCACCAACTAAAACGGGTTACATTAGCAGCAGATTCAACAACAGCGGTCACATAACCTGCTATTGTTCGTGCATGCTCAGATGTGCTCAGATGATGTTCCATGTTTTAATCTTGGATAACATGGCAGCCTCCGGTGTTCAGTCAAAACAGTTGACTAGTGGTTTCAAAAATATTAATTATTTTCATTATTCATGATACCCAAGAGGATATATACGACTAGCAGTTACAGGATTATTCTGCACTTATCAGCAACAGAAGGCTAACATTCTAGCGTTTTGTTTCCCTTTAAACACTGCGCCGAGATAATAAAACAAAGTTGTATTCTCATTCTAAACAATGTATCTATTGTGTTCATTGATTGCATTTCCCAATACAACAAAACAGTTCCCAAACACGATACTTTGTACCCAACTTCGATTGCAAGAGCGCTTCATATTTTGAATGTTCTTTTCCTGTAACATTGCTCTCTTCTCAGCACGAACTACAAACAAAGACTCAAACGTCTGACACAAATGCTAGTACCGGTTACTAGAAGAAGAAAAAATGTACATATAATTTATGATTTATGAGGACAAGTGTAAATACCAATTTGGCCTTTTACTATTTTTGTTTGATAACATCGGGTATTTTTTACAGCTCCCCGCCCCCCCCCCCCCCCCTCCCCCCCCCTCCCCCCCCCCCCCCCTAAAAAAAAAAACATTGCAAAAATCATTAAATTCATACAGATGGGGGAATTATATCCCATCCTCCGGGATTTAGACCCCGTGGTCAATTGTTTGCAAATTGTTGACCATTAATGTATGGTTTCCTTTTTATTTCAGTCATAGGCCTCTCATATATTCTTTATTTTTTTGGGGGGGACAATTAACTAGGCAAAGCGAGATAAACAACACAAAATGGGAAATGCATCATAACCATGACAAGGGTCAAGTAGG
>JBAMJV010013799.1:0-20537 GCA_037951105.1 Echinarachnius parma | reverse complement strand
CTTGTCTACATTTATTTGGGGGAGGGTGTGGGAGGGGGTTCACCCCCTCCCAATTTTTTGAAATTTTTGAAATTGGTGTTTAAAATATCACTGTAGAAGTATGGTCATTATTGTCTTTATCATTGTCTTAATCATGGGTGTTAAAATGGTATATAATAGTGAATCTACTCGTTACGTATTTTAAAACGGTAATAGCGAGGAAAGATTAAGCCCGTGAGATGGATCCACGTGATCCTGTATACTATAGAGCCATCGATATAGTCTAGGGCATTGAGCTCCAATGGAACTAAGCAAAAGTGGAGGGGAGACATTGCGAGGAAGCGAAGCGACCGATTGGGGGAGGGTGTGGGAGGGGGTGTCCCCCTCCCACAGTAGGGAGCTTTCGTATTTTGGGGCCTGAAATTGTGCGATTTGGTGCACACCTAAGACAGAAATTTCACGTAATATAAAGTATATAAGTATGGAACCAAACATACTTAATGACAAAGGAGGGGGACAATCTCCTCCCCTTTCTAATGTGGGGGACATAATATTCCAATTTTATTTGCATTCAGCGCATATGGACCGAATTTACTAAAAGATATATTATTTCAAATTATTTTATTTTCCGATGGTGTGCTATAGACATGATAGATGAGGGTCTAATACATTTCGTATATATCAGTATTTCAGAATATGCGCGCGAAGCGCGCGGCAAAAATTAAGATTTACAGTCCTTTTCAAACTAAAAAAACACAGCTATGCTCGGGTCCCTTGAATTAGTTTCAGTAGGCCTATGCTCAACTGATGCAGATATCGACTCTGGAGAAGATGACTGGTGCTCCTTCAATCATGATCATCAACAATATGCCTAGATTATGCATCATGAATTAATGGAACGGGTGCATTTGGAGTGAAGAAATTAGTAAAAGAAGTTTGTCTTTACCTAGACATTTAGGAATACGTAGTGCAGCTATGCGCCTTTATAGCCTGCATGAAGGCGTCAAAATTATCTATAAAAGCGGGAGGCAGATTCAAGATCCTAAAAGGGCCCTGTATGATAAACGATTTACCATGCTAGGAAGTTTGTTAGGCCTATACGCGCTCTATGTCTTCTGAAATGCGGTGAGCGTCGATCCTCGCGCACGGGACTGAAAATTTGCATAAGGCGCTATATTGGAAGGATTCTTCAAACTGATATAGGTGCGCTATTGCTAGTAGCCTACTAGGGAACGACTGTTATGTTCTTGGTTATTATCGTTGATAATGATTATTATCACACATTAAATAAAACGTGATAATAATGAATGATATACATTGTAGACACATTTGGCTTCATGTCGGGTCGTCATTTTTTTTTTTTTTTTTTTTTTTTGCCAAACGATTGGGGGGGCACGTGCCCCCCCCCCGTGCCCCCGTAGCTACGCCACTGCCTCTGTGTATTTGTAAAATAAACAACCAACGAAACAATTACCAAAATAAACAAAAACACGTGTTATACTTATTTCCATATAATACAATCATATTTATCTACTATTTACATTTCATAGTTTTATTCAGCGCTGAGACACCTAACAAAACAAGACCGCCATTGATTTCTTTTATTTGACTCAGCGAAAACAAGATATAAAACTGGTCTACAAAATTAATATTGTTGACGCATTTCAAAATATCTAAAAAAAATGCTCTTGACGGGTAAACATGGTAACAATCTATTGTCTTGCAGTACGAACAACTGTATACTAATCAAGCACTGACAAATGCTAACTGGATAGAGGACAGTCAATTAGGTGTACAATTAAAAAACACAACATTATTCAGAAATATTAAGGGGTATTGACTACCGGACACAAACAATCTTATTTGGATCAACCAGAATATTTCTTTAAAAGTGATTGATACATGGCATTATATGTACATTATCCTTGACATGTAACATTCCTAAAAAATAGTATTTTTTTTATCGATTGTAGTCAAAATCAATTGGCAGTTAGGTGACTAAATCTGACATCAGACATCTGACATGTTTTTTTTTTCTTTCAATAAAACTATCAGTATCAAACCGAAACATTTTACAATAATATTAGTAAGATTACAGTCTCAAATAACATTTGTGAAGAAAACAACAATTATGAAGTTACCACGCTCGCCTATTTGTTGTATATACATTATTCTCGTTAACAAACCTGCGATATAAAACATAATTGTTTCATATGTAGTACATTCTTGATTAAAATGAAGCGGTATTATAAACTTAATACATAATTACATGTCTTGCGTTTCTAAGTGTACTTTACACAAGGAAGAATGACAATATATTACAAGGCCTATTATATCAATACAAATATATCATACAATTGCGTTGATTACTCAGGTTTCTACGAGCTACTAATGTTTGTTCTCATAAATGTACGATGAAAGCGAAGTTGGTAACTTGAAATTATTTCTGGCCCCCAATGAACAAAACACAAAATACAGCAACTGACTTAGCTCTTCAAGAAGACGCCTGTGTCCTTGCACATCAAAACTTGGAGTAAGTTGAAGAGATGGACTTGAAAGTGAGATATTGTGTATAGTGGTCCTGTTTTGTAAAAAATAATTATATGTTTCATAGGCTCAAAAATATTCCGTACATTTCAGGGGCAGAAAAGAGTGAAAATTTGGACAACTTCAGAAACAAACTAACCCTAGGTGAGGGCTCCTTTTATAATATCCATTGTTGGATTGGTATTGCGTCATGTATGTATTTTAAAAGTGAGGAAGCATGGTCGGATTGATTTGAGGCCGGGTGTAAGTCACGTGAACTATCAGGGGCGGGGGCGTCTTATATATATATATATATTTTTTTTTTCATAGACCCCCCCCATACCTTAATATGTTTTATTTTATTTTTTATATTTGGAAGGGGCATACGAATGCCCCCAGTAGCTATGTCACTGTACTGGAATTACCGGATGATGACGATGTTATAATTTAAGTAATTTGCTTAGCGGTGTGGACTAGTCTTAATTCCGTCAAGGTTTTCTCCAAAGTGGACAAGACTTTGTCAGTTCGCACACCTTTCCTCCATTTAGCAAGCATTTGTCTCGTTCCTTTCGTCGTAACCCGGTAAGTTGTCATATTTGATTGTTTAAACATTTGTATTTCACCACCATTGAATCCAAGCGCTTTGCCCAACTTCTCGATCTCGATGTCGTCAGTTAAATCGTCGGCCACATAATCAAGAGCGTCTTTTATGTGGTCATCAGGTGTTTTAGATCTGATGAGAAGATATGAAAAATGAATATTTACCCAACATACGCCAATTATGCGTTTCTCTTTAACTAAGTGACCCCTAAGAGAGGTCTTGTCATGCATTTAAACCTTACAAATTGTAATAACTATTTTGAAACGACCGTTGGCAACGGTTAAGTAAACATTATGTTTCAGACTGTGGCCGGTATTCTACTAAATTTATCCACTTAAAGGTCCTCTGAAGTTACCTTCAACTATTATGTATAAGTGTATACATCCACTATTTTCTAACTATTTGACCCGCATAAATTATGTTTTGTATATTTTTTCAACATTTAAGCAATTATTTTCTTCAGTTTGCTATGCCCATCCCTAATAAAAAAAAAATAAAAAAAATCTACCATAAAAATACCATTAATATTCAGTATTTTTTATATTGATGGTTACTACGTATTTCAATCGATAATTATTTGCTATTTCGGGCGCTCTCAGACGTAATTCCTGGCAACATTACCGATACCCATCATGCCCATGTTCATCGTCGCCATACAATATTTCGCAATTGTGTTTCCAAACGTACGTGTGCAGGTTGACTAGCGAAATACACGTATGGTCTGTTATGTTCCGTACGTTTTTCCGGACTATTTTGCATAATACTACGATATATTCTTGAAAAACTATGATCAAAATCAGTTGAATGACATTGAAGCAAACAAAATCTGTGTTGCTATTTGCATGGGTATATTAGATTGATCTGACTGCGAGGTGTGATTATGCCGGCATCATCTAAATGCGGTTGGCTTTCCTCTTCGGATGACAAATACCCAAATTCCAATAGTGGAATTTAGATAATTTATCTATTATTCCTTCATCTATATACGCTAACATAATACCACTACTAAACACAAATACCACATCAAGTCATCAAATATTTTATTTATATATACTGTATATCAATATTGACATCTATGGATATTCATTTACTGCCATTCTTTCCTTTTTTTACTTACGGCTTATTAGCAGGCTCCCCATTTCCATCACCATTAGCACGTTGCTGGGCTGTCGTTATGAAGACATTAAGCACAATATAAGGATCATGTATTATCATTTGTATCATATAAAGTATAGTTCACACATATTTCACATTCTTAAATTAGTATATCTCTCTTGCAGATGTTATTAAGACTTTTAGTTTTACATATCAAAATGAAAGTTTGTTCAGAAAGAAGTGGGAAAAAAGAAATAGGAAAATTAAATAGATGAAAAGAATGATCAAGAATTGACATGTTATTATAAATATTTCATATTCTGGAAATATTACCACATATATTAAGTATACATAACATTACAATGATTGCTATACATATCAATATCCTAATCGATATCATGATCAACTTTTATCATCGGCATAACTAAATGCAGACAGTTTACTCTGACAGTAGAGTAATACAAAGGAATACGTATAGGAATACAAAGTCTATATATTTCTTTACAAAACGGCTTTATACAGAGTGTCCCAGAAAAAAACGAAACCGGGTTTCATGGCAGAAATTTTCTGTCATAATGAATTATTTCGTTGATAAGATATACATGTATGAAAAGCTCTGTTTCTCTTTTTTCATTTGATGTACAACATATGGCACGTAATTCACGCATGACTGAATTAAAACAATGGAAATTAGTGTTACCAAAATTCCATTTGCACGCAGAAATTGCAAGTTTGGGTGAGTTTCGGGGGTAAGTTGTTAGGGTAGTACACGTACTTATTTTGAAAAAGGACAAACACTGTATGAAAATTCATATTTGTATCTTTTATATGACACCTCATGCACAAAAAATAAACGATGTATGCCAGAGAACAAGTACGATGCAAACATGCCTGATTTCTGCCCAAATGAGTAGATAGTTGAGTAAGAAGTCGCTCAGCTTTCCTGACTTAGCAGCTGAAAATGGACTTGATGCATGAGTGAATTTACACAAACATGGGGATCAGGGAAAACATGGGAAACATGCTAGATCAGGAAAGTTACTCATTTGGGCTGAAATCAAGCATGTTTTCATTGTACTCGTTCTTTGGCATAAATAATTTTTTTTTTAATCATGAGGTGTCATATAAAAGATAAAAAAGATGAATTTGTATGTGGTGTTTGTCCTTTTTCAAAATAAGTACATTTACTACCCTAAAAACTCACCCATACCTGCAATTTCTGCGTGCAAATGGAATTTTGGTAACACCAATTTCCATTGTTCTAATTCAGTCATGCGTGAACTATGTGCCATAAGTTGTACATGAAATGAAAGAAGCGAAACAGAGCTTTTCATTCATGTATATCTCATCAAAGAAATGATTCATTATGACAGAAAATTTCTGCCATGAAATCCGGTTTCGTTTTATCTGGGACACACTGTATAGCGCAATTTGTTCGCGTATGGGTTAGATAAAGGGTAACCCAATATGGCGCCTTAGCAATAGGGGTCCAGGGGGTGGATACCCCGGAAGCTCCTTACTTTTACACATTTTGAACTACTTTTATGTGTGAATGGTCAAACGGGCATAGAGAGGAAAATAAACACATTATAGGTCGGTTAATGGCCCAATCGATACATGACAAAATTAATCACTGTGTAAGTACCTTAGTAACATCACCGGGAGGCTGGGCCCGAGCTTTTGGGATTTCGAATTTCAGCATCCCCAAGATTTGGTTGAAAAGGTGCAAAAAAGGTTGAAGTTTGCACGGGTTGATTTTAGCGCGCACGGTATTACAGTATTACAACCCTTGCATGGGTTGTATGCAGGGACCTTTTATACTAGCCATTGCCGAGGTCTATGGGATTAAGCTCCTATTAAAAGACAAACGAAACTGGGTTCCAAAAGAAACTTATCACTTCTTCAGAGGGACACACATTAAAATCCAAAGCATAAAAATGAAGCACATTTGGGCATAGATTAGCCATAATACCCCTCAGCAAGCTTATCTAAAAAGAATTATGTTTGCTTTAGTCAACAAAGAACAAAATAAGATGAAATCGCAAGAGGTAATTTGTCAAAAATCACAGAAACTGCTCGCCTTCCGGGCACAGATCTCTGTACGGACAATAGCCAGTCTAGTGGTTACATAACCCGCTTTGAAATTGAATGAATAGCTATTGAAAGTTCTGAATAGACCGCCTTTCGTGGAGGTTCGAAGCGAGCAGCCCTGTGATTTTTTAAAAGTGACCTATAGTGATTCCATCGCATTTTTCTCATTTTTGGTAAAAGCAAACTTTAAATTTTTAGGACATGCTTCATAAGGAGAGTGATAGCTTATCTGTGTCTAAATATGATTCAATTCGATGATATGGATTTTAGTGAGCATCGCTCTGAAAAAATGATAAGTTTCTTTTGGAACCCAGTTTATATATCAAACGTAGGATTCTGTATCGGCGTTCTATAGGTAGTGGTGATTTCAACTTATGTTTCCGTTACCGATATGAAGCTTGCATACAGTATAATCTTCCTAATAAACTATTTTACGCGCGAAGTTTTTCAGACTAAAATACGGCTCATTTGACGCTTGATTGAATAGTTTATTCGCATATTTTGTATTATATCCGCCGATTTCATTCTTCATATTCGGAATTATGGGTGGGGGGGGGGGGGGGGGGGACGCTATGTCTGCCCTCCGCACCCCCCCCCCCTCCCCACCCCTAGAATCGACGCCTCTGATTTTTATTTTAGGTCTGTACACATCTTGCCTTTAAAGACGGGCGGCCCATTATTTTATTTGAACCGTTGCTACCAACATATTATACAGATAATGTAATTGCCAATAACATGATTAAACTGATTTCTACAAATACCCATACGCAAGCTTACACACATTTGAAGAAAATTTAAGACATTACCCTTTAGATAAGAAATTCATTGTAAATGAATATAACATATAATACACCTACTTTCTTTAGAGTTTAGGAGTTCCACTGCAGCTTCGCCATCTGGTCCTGTCAAGGTAAATTAACTAAATAGTGGCTATTTGGTAATTTGATACTCGTACAATTTATACATTTATGGAGATAAATACAAACAATGTATCACGCTTCATATTAATAGGCCGCCATGATCGAGCATAACAAATACACATTGATTGACCTTTAGTTCCAGAAGTTGAATCGAATCATTTAATGTTCCGTTTGAGTTTTAATAAATGATTGGGATTTAAAGTAACAATTGAATATGAACGGATACATGAAATGTGCAGTGTAAGTTTTAATCTTCAAACAAATGGTAATAATTAACCCGTTCACGACTTGTTTGTGCAGTAAAATGTATTATGCAAAGACCCACAGCTGTTCATGTGGGCCAACAATGCGTTTTTAAGAATGAAAACACATGAGAATGTCATGGCTGTACAGGCATTTACCTCACATCAAGAATTAACCAAATACGTTATACAGCATTAATTATGATAAAAGGCTTAATTCCCCAGCTTCGACAAAATATTTAAGCCCATGTAAAGTCAACATACCTTTCTTGTTATTTTTCCGAATTTTCCGAATTTTCCAAATTATTGAAATTATAATCACGATAATAGCCACAGGACATGCAATAGCGATGGCACCGATTTCTACTGCCCTCAATTTCCCATTTTGGGGACTGTCTGAAAAAGAGAAAGAGAAAACAAACTACAATTTAGGGGGTGGGGGTTACAGGCTATATTACTTTGTACACCGCAAAATAAAAACAACACCCTTTTTATGGCAATAGCATATAAATATATAATTTAAGATTATTGCATTTAATATTTGTTCACATATAAATATATATGTCCATGGATACAATGTGCCCCCAAAATTTCAATAAAATGAATTGTGATTATGATGATGATGAGTACGTGTTGTTGTTATCTCTATTTGTATTAGTATGTCTACTATAATAGTGATAGTCATGATAATAATAAGATCAAATTATTATATATATATTTTTTTTTCATTATTATCATGACTATCACTGTTGTTAATGTAATTACCCGTAGTTTCATTGTAATTCCTGGCCGCGATTGACACTGAATAACTTAATTTCTGTTCGCCGGTAGTATTAAAGAAATAAGCCACGCAGGTAAATGTATCTGGTTTGGTCATATTTGGTGACAATTCCACTGTTGCGTCATAGGTTCCATTTTGGTTCTCTCGCGAATAATTCTTGGAAGAAGGTAGTTCATCTCCCTCTCCATTTTGCCAGTTTATCCTAAACTTTAGAGGATAAATGTTTCTGAGAATGCATGTGAGGGTAGTCTCTTCGTTAAGATAAGTCTCGGAGATGCATGTTCCGTCCGTTTGGTTCAATTTGCTACACTCCAGTATTACAAGCCGAACGCTGTCTTGTGGAGCTGAGAAAGAATATAATATGAACAAAATAAATAATACAAATTCTAATTATGATAATAGTGGTGGCTACATACATTATTTAGAGTGTGATTGACCTTCCGACGCTCGCATAATATTATGCAGTGCATCATTATCAATAACCAAATAAAAGGATAGACACTATAGAAAATATGAGTAATGATGATTTATCCTCTATCTATAATTGGCTGTTGCATAAAAAACGGGATCTTCCACCAGTTCGACATCGAGCGCAAGGCTACGCGAAGCCAAGCTGAAGGCCGAGCTGTCGAAGAACAAACATGAACAAATGCGAAGGACGAACGAAATACACCTTGCGAAAATCAAATTAGAACAAGAGATCGCAGGTGTCCAAGCCGAACACGAACTGAAGGGGGCAGAACTGGAGCTAAGGCTCCTGAAGGACGAAATAGAGAGTAGTTAAATATACTCGGATGGTAAGGTATGTGCCCCAAGTGTGGCACCAAGAGTGGCCCCAAGTTCCAAGGTGAATGCAACCAAGGGGCTGAACCCCAAGGCTCCCACGTGGCCAGGTAACGTAGTAGATTTTCGGAAGTCAAATGTAAATGTAGACACTAAGATCAATGAAGTGTTCCATGTTGTTGACCTTGCCTTGAAAATGCCCAAACCCGAATTAGGTACATTCGGCGGTAACCAACTTGATTATTGGACGTTCATTAATAGATTCGAGGCTACAGTTGGTAGGAGTTTGCCCCTACAAATTTGTGCTCTTATATATAAGAGCACAACATTACTATTTTTGCGAGAGAGTAATCGCCTATAACAAACTCATGTTAAATGTCAACAAATGTAAATGTATGCATAAAGGTACACATTGCAAACGTAAACGTTTTGAAAATGTTAATATAAAAATCGATAATTCCATTTTAAATAAAGTTGATCAATGTTAATATCTTGGTATTGCGATTGATACAAACTTCCAATGGAAACCACAAGTTGATAATGTAAAAACGAAAGTCCTGCGTAACTTGTATGTCCTTAGAAGGGCGCGGCCATACATTGATCAAAGCACGGCATTGTTATTGTATAATACGATGGTCCGACCACACTTTGAATACTTTAGCACAATATGGATGAAGCCTAATACTTGTCAAATAAAAAGGCTTAGAACCTTCAAAATAGAGCCCTAAGAATAGTACTTAAAGTAGATTATCGCTTATAGTAGACGGAGGTTGTTCCAAATGTTACAAGTTGAATGCTTATGCGCTAAAGTAAAGAAAGACCTTGTTATTCTACTTTTTAAGCTCATACATAATTTATTGCCCGACACTCTTTCATTTGAAATTAACTATAAGGTATTCAATTATGGACTTATGAAACACTCAACGTACAATCCAACTTCCAAAGCCCCAAACAAACTTTTGTAAAAATAGTACGATTTATTTAGCATCGCAATTATTCAATAACCTTCCACAAAATGTTAGAGTTGAAACTAGATTATCTTTCTTTGTAAAAGATATTGCTTTCCCCTTGAACTGTAAACATTTGTTTTACTAGTAATCACGTTTCCCATTAAGCAGTACTTAATCACGACTTTTGGGATCTTTCAGACTTTTATGATAATTGAATTGTACTGCAATTTTGATTTTTGTTTTTAGAATAAGCTTCTTTATTGTATCTTAATGTAAGTTTAATTTTGTATTTCTGTAAAAAAATATTTTATTTTGTTTAATTTGTTTTTCTGTATTTTGTATGTATACGAACTTGCTGAAAAACAGCCTGACGGCTGATAGCGAGTTTTTATTGCCGTGTTTAAATAAATAAAACAAACAAACACTGCACTCAAGCCATAAAACAAAGAGCATATTTTCCGCTGCCTGGTGAGCATTTCCACCAGGTGCACACAGTGCTTAGGAAAGAGGTTCTACACATGGATTGAGAGCAGCAAGTGTGGATACATTTTCTTGCCGTGGGACAACATTTGACCATAATTATATTCGTTTCGAACTCGGGATCCCACTAATTTCAATTCCACATTTGTCCATTTTTAATGCTGATATCGCAAGTTTCTGTGAAATTAATTATATGTGTCCTTCTTATGAACCTGGTCACGACTTAATTTTGTTTTTATAACATGTAATTCAATATAAACCACATCTCGGGTATATACAGGACCTGTCCTGAATCACAAAAACAGGTATATACATGGTGGCATTAATAATGTCATTTTTAATAAAAGGATCGCATTGAATAATTTACGACTAACATACGGGAATCTCGTGGATCGTTGCTGTAACTTTTTGAGAATTACAAAGACAAATGGGCGTACAGGATTTTAGGTTTTCAATGGGGGCCGAGACCTCTTGATCATTCTTCTCGAAAATTATATTTTGTTGTTTGTTTTTCACAAATTTGTCATGATTGTTCTCAAATATTATCTTGCTTGAATATGATGCTTTTACCCGAATTTGGATCGCCTTTTGCCCGAATTCTACGTGGGCTGCAGCCAACTATAACCCCGCCTCAAAATATGCAAGTCAACGTACGATGATATGGGTAAACGTGCCTTACACAATACGCTACGTAGCTTATCACGGGTTATACAGGTGACATATAATGATATGTGACCTGTATAACCCGTGATAAAGTTCTATGTAGCGTATTTTGTAATTACATATTAACCTCGAACTTTAACTTGAAATTTATCGTTAGGTAAACACTTCACATGTAAAATTATGATCCATGACGGACTTTGCACATTCTTGCGACAGTGATTTTATTCGTACTCTGATCTGTAATCCTTCTTTACTCAAGATGGGAGCTATACAGTGCGAGTCAAAACAAAAACGAACCCCCCCCCCCCCCCCTCCCCCGTAGCTACGCTACCAACTTCGGCGTGTCTCCTATCCAATATATACCTCTCTTATGATCATATTATTGTTTCCTCATTTATTTTGTATGAATAGTGACCCTCTTTCCGTATGATGGATAGCGACCCTCATTCCGTATTATGAGTAGCGGTCCTCTTCTCGCCCCTTCTTCATGCTTATGAATAGCGACCCCGATTTTGTATCATGAATAGTGGTCCTTATGAGAAATGACCCTCAATGCCGTATTATGAACAGCGACCCTCATCTCACATTATGAGTAGCGGTCCTTATGCCTTTATGAATAGTGAACCCTTTTGCGTTTTATGAATAGTGGTCCTTAACGTATAGGAAGTTACACATTATGAATAGCAGTCCTTATGAATAGCGGTCTTTATGACTAGCGAGGTTACCCCTCAAAAACTACTCCTCTAAGTTTGCAGATGTCTTGTTCCATCATGAATGGATGCGTCTGATTCCCCTTTTTTCAACAGAACATTTCGAGAATGTCCTTTGGTGAATCAAAACAAAATACCAGCTGGTTGTCAGGTAGTTTATTCTTGTTTATCAAGGCGGAAGGGGCTCCCCCGCATCTCCGCACCTCCCCTCAGCAACCTGACTGTATTGAGGCAGGAGGTCCCTGAATAGGACATGCAGGATGATGTATGAAAATCAGACAATAGATGCAACCACAAAACAAGAAAATGTGGTCACGGGTAGTTTTTGCATGACTTTGGATAATTAGGTCGCGTTCGGTGATAGATCATTTTACCGGCAATTCCCCAAACTTTATCATGATACGAATTTTGGTGTCCTTTCCAATGAACAACGATACCAAGAAAATTAATTTTGGACGTGTAGTTTTTGTTTTAGGGCGCTTTGAGTGAGACCATGTCAGGTTCCTATTTTTGTCAATTTTCTGATAAATGAGACTTACTGCCCGTCATACTAGTGACCAATTAAGCCCATTCTCTTGGCACCGCTCGGCACACAGCTGAATGCACACTAACAATGGCGCGCGGAAAATTCGCGTGTTCAATGGTATGTAGGGCAATAAGTCTCATTTATCAGGCACTGACTTGGTAAAAATTGACAAAAATAGGAACCTGACATGGTCTCACTCGAAGCGCCCTAAAACAAAAACTACACGTCCAAAATTACTTTTCTTGGTATCGTTGTTCATTGGAAAGGACAACTCTATCCGATGGATATGTTCATTTTGCTACTTTACTTTGGGAAGTGCCACGTTCCGTTATTTCTGGGCCACCCTGTATATGCTTAAAATTGCGTATTTATTAGCTAGTAAAGTCCGGTTTCGTTTTTGTTAACATTTTTATTTTACTCGCACTATAAAGTTTATTTTTATTTTTTTGTTGGGCGTTGTCTTCACATAATATATTATTTCAAAAAGCAGGTGAACCAAACAGAAACAGTTACTACCCCCTAAACAACTCCTCATAGTACAACAAAGTAAAAAGCTTTTGTCAAGTCTGTCTTGACAACTAATATTTGTACAGTTATTATGTACATTTTGTGTGAAAATAGTATAAGTTCATTACTTTACAAGAACTTGTGCACAAATGTATACAGGCATACGCAAGTTCTTGACTTGTATTCATTGTTATGAAACAGCACATGCGTTTCATTCTTTGGTTCAATGCATTATCATGTTCTGTGAAACAATTCTGCTGAAAATTCAATCCATGTTCGTTTGTTAAAGGGGTAGTACAGTTTTGGTAAGGCTGAACTTTAAACCAAACCTGGACAGTGACATTATAAACTAATAGTTATTACTCCACCATGCTCGAAAGGTATACAAAATTACAAACGACTAAGTAAAAAGCCTGTTATCATTCAAAAAGAGCCATTAAAACACAAGAGGGCGCTTTCTAAAAAGGCATTGGTTTCAACCATTTTTCATACAAAATAATGCATGTGATGTTCTATTGAAATAATGATTAAAGGGATCTAGTAACTTTGTAGACATGTGCAAAAAGTGATGAATGGTTGGTGCAATGTATATTGTTGTTATCTCATATGTCCACAGGGTATTGTGTGAACATTTCAAGTCAAATGGACATTGTATGGCCAAGTAAAGAGCGAAAATGCAAAGTGATATTCAGTAACTCACTGCACTCACTTTGTACACGGAAGAAAAACTCGCCCGGAGTTTTTCTTATCTGAATACTTATCAATCATACATATCTTTGTAACGAAAGGGAAATTTGAAAAACCGAAACCTGTCCCTTGATTTAATTGTTAATACGAATACAACAAGGTATAAGGGAACCGCTAGAATAAAATTTTGAGGAGTTGGACAATGTTACTAAGTCCCTTTAAGTAAATAGATTATCAACAACTATTTAAAAAACGCTTTTGAAATTTTTTGAAAAAGTGTAAGCATTTTAAAACATTTTTGAACAAATCATCTAATTATTTGGGCCCCAAATAATTATAAAACCAAATATATTTATTGATATTTCAGCCGTTTCTGGACCGATTTTGACCAAATAAAGTTTATTCTGCCATTAAAATTGCATGTTCTCTCAGATTCGACACTCAGTTTTTCATTATCTCACAAAAAATTGTGATGTGCAGCGCCCTCTCTACCAAAACTAAACTACCCCTTTAATGGCACATGTGGTTAAATGTATTAAAGGGACTGTCCGCCTTTTACAAATCGTCTGAACAGTTTCCAGTAGATGGATGGTGATGAATGTAACACACACACACACACACACACACGCACACAAATCCAGATCTAAAAGCCCTGTAATTTGGATTCTATACGAGTGAAAAACGAATGCGTCCCTCCACCAACCTATATATCGGTCAATAAATGTGTTTAACTGATTAAGCATAATATTACAACAATATTGTACTTATTCTTGTAAAGGTATTGTGAAGCCGACATTTGTAAAGGTATTGTGGTGTTGTGGCTCTTCCCTTCCGAATGCCATTCTGGTTACGTCGGAGAATAGGATCGACATGGGAAGTGATTATATTGAGAAGCATTGAATTGTAGAGCTTAGAAGCAATTGGTGACAATGGTATGCCTCTGTAATTTGATGGAAGAGAGAGGTCACCTTTCTTGGGTAGGGGGATAATGACAGAGTTGGAAAAATGGCTGCGGAATGTTGCCTACATATGTTTCAATACATTCAATACAGAAGTTCAGCAATTCTTGATAGAAAAGTGGGCTTTTCCAAACAACTGCTGGGATGTTGTCAGGACCAGGTGTCTTGGACAGCTTTAGTCTCTTTAGGCTGTTTTGGAGCTCCTACATAGAGAACGGACCTGTTGGCATTGGAAGGTTGTCAGCAATCCTGTGATGAAAGAAAGGATCGTCATGATTGGAGATCTGTTCAGTGTTGCCGAGAAGGTTACTAAAGTGTTTGTACCAGCAGTCCAGACGCTCCTCTGTGGTGTCGCCTTGAACACGAACAACGGGAGATGCGTTTGTGTAAGTAATTTCTCTCAGGACCTGTCAGGCCGCTGCTTGTTTATGTTCGTATGGAAGACTTTCCAGCTCCTCGGTCCTGGATTCAACTTGTGCCTTCAGGACTTTGGTGTAGGCTTGATCAAATGCAGATTTAGCAAGTTCTAGGTTTCTTTGAGCATTTCTGGTTGGTCTGGTATTGTGCTTCTCTGACGCTTTCTTCATGTTTTCTCTTGCGGAATTACCTTTGTCATCTGTGGCAGCTTTAACTATGTTCTTTTTCTTCTTCTTGGGGAGCATTTTAACTGCAGTTTCTCTTTTGGCAGTGATTAATGTGTTGTATAACGCTGTTATGTTTTTATCTTCTAGTTCATCACGGAGAGAACAGAATCTGTTATGAACAGGTACAGTAAATTGCTCAGAGAGGTTGGGATCCCTCACAACTCTTCCGCAATCTATGCTCTTCATCGGATCTTTAGGTGGGGGCTTGGTTTTCCGGTAGCTAATTTGGCATCTACGCATCTACTGGAGACAATGTGTTGATCTGACTGAATACCTTCAAAGGAGTTGTAAGATCTGGAATTATTAACAGAGATGTAGACAAGTTGGACAAGGTGACCAGTTGGACGGCGATGGGTCCAAAGTCTGTTCTTGCGGTGCTGAAACCTTGTGTTGGTGGCAATAAGGTTGTGTTGCTCCATGAATTATATCATGTACGTTCCATTTCTGTTGGTTTCATCTGCATATGTAAATAGTGCATCCGTAGGTCTTAGTTGGGCATTACGATCTCCCCCTATAATTAATAAATTATGAGCAGGAATGGTGTCGATTGTGGTTGAGAGATCTTGATAAAATTCATATACGTCTTTTTCAGGATATTCATTATGAGGGCTGTAGCAGGACAAAACGGTAGTCAGGGGGTTTCCTTTAAGTGTCATCTCAATGGTACGCTTGTTGTGACTCACGATAGAATGACAGGCTTTCAGGGCTCTTGGTGAGATAAGGAAACCTACTCCACCAGTTGCTGAGTTTCTTGTGTTTTTCCATGCTGATGATTATTAGGGTATAACCGTTAGCAAATGGCTCTTGCAGTATTGTTTCTGTGTGTTCGATGGGATGCTCCTGCAAATATATGATGTCAATACCATAGTTGTGTGCTTCGTATGCTAGTTCCCCTTCTTGGCTATAGATCGTAATGTCTGTATATTAAAGGTACTAATCATGACAGGTAATTTACGTTGAACAAATCTGGCCATCTCTTCTTTGTTAGTATCAGAGTTGGACCGTCCCGTGGGCTTGAGGACCAACCTGTCATACGTGTTGGAAGGAACCAACTTTGGCAAATCAAACATGAACAATGAGGCAGGGGCTTTAACCCTAACCAGGCCGGTTAATTCCGCAACGCGCGCAGGTATTGCCGCGCGACTTCATGAGTCTTTTTCCATTAAAGTCTTGCGCAACTTTTGAGACCAAATTTACGACGACCAGGTATACCGTTCTAAAGTCACGTGACCTTTTGTAAGTGGACGTCGGCTCGAAAATCGCTAAATTTTGTGATTTGCGTACAAATCCTACGGAAATTGATTTTTTCCTAGAATAGACAAAACCTTCATTATTTTCATTCTAATCACTGCAATCGTTTAATTTGGGGCTAAAAATGGTTGGATAATGGTCAATAATTACTGGGTTACATGGTACCAGTAACAGAACATATATGATCATACAAAGAATAGTGTCATGATCCTAAAAATGGTTGATCCGACTCAACATGCAAACCAGCCAACAAGACAATAATCTCTCCTAGATCTGGTCATTTCATCAAACCCTAACATGATCGATGAAGTAGAAATCATACAGCATCTTGGATACAGTGACCATAACATGTTAAACGGGGGAAACTTCTATGTCAAAGTGGATGAATCCTTCCCGAAGAGAGACTTCAGAAACGCTTACGTTGACCAAATTAGCTCTGAGCCCAAAAGAGACTGACTGGAGAGAACTATTAAGCAACAAATCAACCGAGGAAACATGGGACATAACTAAAATGAATATCAAGAAAAGGATTGACCAACACGTGCCCATGAAACAAGCTAAGACCAAGAAGAAGAATGGTGTGTGGTTAACTCAAAGAGCACTAAGATACAAAGCAATCAAATCTTGTACCAAACTGAAGGAACACTGCAGAAAAGGCCAGAAGGAGGCAAGCCATGAAGTGGAGATAGCAAAAAAGACTTTGAGAGGAAACTAGCACACAATATCAAAGAAGACTCAGAAAGCTTTTATTCTTACGTAATTACTGAATTTGATATAACAGAGTCATGTGTAAACAAGAAGCTGAAAGAACTGGATCCATCCAAAGCAGCAGGTCCAGACAGAATACAACCAGCCATTCTAAGGGCAGCAGCAGATGAACTTACTCTACCCCTGACCCTTTTATTTAAAAAGTCACTGGAAGAAGGAACAGTACCAACAGACTAGAGGTTAGCACAAGTTATTCCCTTATTCAAGAAAGGCAGATCCAAACCTGATAACTACATACCAATCAGTCTGACATCGACTATTGGCAATGTACCATCTAGGTACAGGAAACTTTTCAGATGATTTGTGAAAGGCGGACTGTCCCTTTAATGTATGCTCAAGGTATGTACTGAACAGCGTCACAAAGGCTTGAAGAGAGAAAATCCCCTTAAAGGGGGTTTTCAGTTTGGTTTAGAGGGCGCTTCAATAAATGATTTCTGCGAGGTTATGAACACAACTTACTGTGTAATTCGAAAAAGCAACTAATTTTGAGGACAAAATAATCTTTGTTTGATCAACATCGGTTCAGAAACAGCCATTGAGCTCAAATCCACTAGATATGTACAATTAGGATTTTGAAATTTGGAAAAAATAAACTTTTCTCAAATGAAAGATGAGACTTTGAATTATGCTTCAGATAAATATGAGCACGTGATGTTGTGAACTTTTAATTTTCTCAAACTTACAGTAAACATGTCAATTTCATCTTCGTAACTTACGTTACCGCATTTTGGGAATTTGCAGTATTGTGCTTTTACAGGAAGGCACATCACAACTAACGTTCAATTGCTAGTTTAGATTGTAAATACGACAATTGTAATTTCAAAGGAACAACATTTTTAACCACTGGAATGTGAAAATAAAATAATTATAGGGATCGAGCTTCACATGCTAAAGGTTATAGGTTAGCAATGATGCAACTTAAGTTAAGAGGTACGAATATCAAACATTAAACACATCTCATATCATTTCTACTTCCTCCACATTTGAATTTATTTTGAGTTATTTTCATTTCTGAAGCATGTGTTCTTATTTATGCATATTAAATATTCTTGATGGAAAATTAAAACATATCTCACATTTCTACTTCCTCCACGTTTGAATTTGAGATTGATTTGCAGTCCCTGGAACAAACGTTTCTATTAAAGGAAGTGTCCGCCTTTTACAAATCGCCTGAGCAGTTTCCAGTAGACGGATGAGGATGAATGTTACACCCACATACATTTTCAGATCGAACAAGCATGTAATTTGGATTCTACGAATACAAAAAGAATGTGTAGGAATCATTCTTCATCGAACTATATACTGTATTTTGGCCAATAAATGTGTTTAACTGATTTAGCATAATTACAACAATATTGTAGTTATTCTTGAAAAGGTATTGTATAAGCGACATTTTATAAAGATATGCCACGAAAAAGGTTTCAAAAATGGAGAATAAACAATTACATAGTCAGTTTTACGAGTGTAAATTATTTTGTTTAGTATTCGCTTACGGCGTTGCTCGTCGCTTCGCTCCCTCGCCAAAGATGGTCGAAATGACGTATCGTCGCCCCCCCCCCCCCCCTCCCCCCTCCCCATGGCGAGAAGAAATCGACGCCTATCACTGCCTATGATGCAGTGCCTGGAAATCCACCTTATGTGATTTTGTTACGCCTATTGATCAAGCATATATGAAAGAATTATATTATTATACATTCGTTAATAACCAATAATTCGATGTCATTAATTTGGTATGAAACTCGAACACAAATTCAATCGCCGCTAGCCAACTATTTCAAATATTTGCTGTCCATGCTTGAAACATGCTATCGATATGACATGCCATGTTTTGCTGTAAATGTAGCTATGCAAATGTACGACGCCTGATGCTGGTAGCAAGCACTTGTTTGCGCGCAAGCAGTTACAATGTTACTAAAATAAATGTAATAAACAGTAACGAATGTTTAATTTTAAGTTCAACCCGAGTCTCACATAATATGTTTAGTTGCGGATGAAATAATATTGTTTCACATGGATGAGGGTACCATATATTAATGTAAAGTTACTTCCTTGTATTCATGTTGTTGTTTAGTTCTGATAGCGTTGGTAACGGAGGTTACTTTTCTTAACAATCCGGTCAGAAACATACTATCGTTTGTATCTTTATTCCATAGTGCAAACCCATATATCACTTATATTATTATGGTTTTGAGGTGAGGTAGTATGAAGTTAATTCAGGACGAAAGAAAGACATAATCTAAATTGAGGTAAGGTAAGTAAGGAGGGTTATATGTCACTGAAACGTATGTTCCAGGAATACTCGCGACATGTTTTATTTGTAAAATTATTGCATTCAGTCTTACTATAATACATGATTCTTGTTTTCTTTGAGGAGTAGAACAAGACGTGTTTTATAGCCAAGTTTTACTCATCAGAGGACATGTTTTCATTCTAACAACATCAAAAATATGTATAATTGTTGGTTTGCGACACGTGGTATTTGCTAGGTGTACACAATTCAAAAGCTTGTTACTTCCTGAATAATAATATCTGAATGTTTAAATTTCCAGCAATAATAGTGTACATTGTATCCAAATGACTAATTTTTCATTTTCATTTCATTTATTTATTTTGCAACTTTCATCAAAACATAACATAAATACAAAACAATTATTTAACAACATATAATACAAATCATGAATATCACAATTGTGCTTAATTACATTAAACAATTGTATAAAAAATAAGTAAATCAAGAATAACTATACAACATAATAGTATACAGTATAGTACGATAGTACGATGGGAAGTCACAATAAGCTGTAAGCTTGATAGCGTGACACCCCAAAGAAAAATTAATGTAAGCTTAAATTATTTATACAAATTATGGGATAGAGAGAAAGAAAAGAAAGAGAGGAAAAGGAAGGGGTGCAAGTGCAAATAATTAAAGGGGACCACCAGGCAAAGGACAACACATTATTATATGTTTTGGTACCGTTTTGTGATATCAAATAGATACCCAACATTTTGCAAAGGGTTGTGTAATTCATAAACAAAGCAATTATTTTCCACCACTTACGGAACCACTGCTATTTCCTGGTCCCATACGGTCCAAGCATTTGCGAGTGCGCCAATGCTTTCACGCGTACGTCAAAAGATTCCCGGATGATTCATTCGCTCTGCACAGTGCGCTCTGGCTCTGCACGCATATAGTCTACGCAATTCAGACCGCATGAACGCATGGTTGAGAATAGTGATGCGTTTTCCAATTTTTTTTTTCTTTTCTGAAAACATATTTTTGTGAACTTGTTGAAGGAATGGAATACTAAAGATGGTACCTTTCTATAATAAGAATATTATTTTTGGGTGGTGGTACCTTTTAAAGTACACGCTAG
>JBAMJV010013798.1:0-21185 GCA_037951105.1 Echinarachnius parma | reverse complement strand
GAGGGGTTCTTCCGCATTGTTCGAGGCCGAGAGACCATCGATAATTACTGTCAAGACCGCTAAAATTGTGGTCTCGAGACAGAGTAAGCAATTTGAATAGGGGGGGTTCAACCCCCAAAACAGTACTTTTTTGGTTTTCCCCCGACCCCCATCCCCCCCCCCCCCCGCCGCCCCCCCCCCCCCCCCCCACCCCCCGGTATGCACACATACAACAAACCATTCAGAAATGCATCGCCGAACGCGGTCATCGCCTAGGCCCTAGTCGATCTAGCCGGCCCAGGCCTGGGCTCTATGTAAAAGTAGTGATAGTCCAACCTCGCTCATGTGTTCGAAGCAGTCACAGTATCTCTGATATATGCAAAACACACTAACATACAGGATTATCACCAAGACAGAATTAATAGTTTGGCTTAATAATGCCTACTACATTCAATTGTTGTGACACATCTGGCTCTGCTCTCTAGCGATCCTAGTCGAGGCCGTCCAACCTGTAGCCATAAGTGTTTGAGTATAGCTATATCTGCCAGTAAATTTCTGTCTATGAAAAAAAATTGCAATCATTAAAGCAACCAATTATACATCCTACCTAGTCGTGTGTGCAGATAGGAATCAGAACCTCCCGTCAGGATCACTAATGCCGTCCTCCAGGCTCGAGCAGAGCCAGTACTCTAGTGTATAGCACAATCAGCAGTAGATCAAAACCTAGTCAAAGGTGGTGCAAAATGAAGGGAAAACAGTATCATAAGTGATTCTCACATGATTTTATTGTGTTTAGGTAGGCATCCTCACCAATTTCTATCTAGTGTGAGTCGAATTGTAGAGTAAAAGGTTCCAAACACTGAAATAATAACCGTTTATAAATAATAACGGATCAGTGACCTGACGGGAGTTCTGATTCCTATCTGCACACCGACTAGGTAGGTATGTATTATGTGTGCTTTAATGATTGCAATTTTTTTTTATAGACAGAAATTTACTGGCAGATATAGCTATACTCAAACATTATGGCTACAGGTCGTGGACGGCCTCGGACTAGGAGATCGCTAGAGAGCAGAGCCAGATATGTCACAACAATTGAATGTAGTAGGCATTATTAAGCCAAACTATTAATTCTGTCTTGGTGATAATCCTGTATGTTAGTGTGTTTTGCATATATCAGAGATACTGTGACTGGCTTGCGAACACATAGCAGAGGTTGGACTATCACTACTTTTACATAGAGCCAGGCTTGGCGCCGGCTAGATCGACTATGGCTAGGCGATGACCGCTCGGCGATGCATTTCGTGAATGGTTGTTGTATGTGTGGCATGACCGGGGGGGGGGGGGGGCGGGGGGAGGGGGGTGGTGGTGGGGTGGGGGGAAACCAAAAAAGTACTGTTTTGGGGGGTTTGAACCCCCCCTATTCAAATTGTTACTTGTCTCGAGACCACATGTTAGCGGTCGTGACAGTAATTATCGATGGCTTCTCGGCCTCGAACAATGCGACGAACCCTCAGCCTAAAAAATATCGAACAATTTCTGGTCTCTACTTAGAAAATGCGATACGACTGCACCCCCCCCCCCCCCAGCTCCATCCCCAGCCTCTTTATCTTTCTATCTACATTTTATTTCATTTATCTATCCCTTTATAGGTCTTTATTTATCTCAGAGTTCATTCTCTCTCGTTTTTTCTTCCACCCTCTTCATATCCATGGTTGCTCATGATCTGCCTAGTCTCTCTCACTCTCATTGAGTACATCTCTCCATTTCCATTGAATTAACATGCTTATAGTTTCACAGTCTGTACTAACATCATGTACTTCCATGTATTGCTCAGTTTTGTTTTCTTTTATTTTAATTCTTTTGATCAATTTCATACTTCTGCTAATCCTTTTCAATCCAATTAGATACTGATCAGCACATTTGAGATTGATATGTATCATGTAGTAAACAGGATAATTGTTGAAAGAAAACAAAGCTCTACCTAACAGGATATTCATACAAAAAGGTGATTTTGTGTGTATAAGTCAATATGCATGGGTGGCAATTGTTTTTCTCTTTAAAAAATTGTCCAATTCTCTAACTCATAATAATAATATGATTGATGTACTGATAGATAATGCTTTAAAATGACCAAAAAAAAATTCAATCTGGGGTCATGTCACACTATAAAGGTCGAACGGGTGTAATTCAGCGTTTCGACTTTTTTCTCGAAAAGCGCGGGAGGATTGATGACGTAATTTTTTTACAGAAAATAAATCATAAACAATACGTGAGTGCTTATTATCTGTATTTTATGCTGATTTGGCATTAAGGTAATGCTATCTTCCATAATAAGCCCAAATTCTGGATAAATCTGGTAAATAATGACTTTTTTGGATTATTCAGTGCAAAGCATGCAGATATGGATCCTGCAGACAAGACTATTACAAAATATGTATTCTTCGTTCAAGGCTCATTTTATTAATTTTCCGCTGCATCAATTTTTTTTTTTATTTTCTGTTGATGGATCTACCATGATATAGAGATATATAAAAAAAATAGGAAACGATCACTGCAAATCGTTTTAATTTTATCTTAGATTGAAATCATGGTGTTTAGTGTGTAAGTCTATGGGGATAATAATTAGTAGCGTGCACCCTATAGTGCAGGCTTAGGTTCATACACATATCGTATGTGTAGCTTGGCTAGAGAAGGAGATTTCTGTTATTATTTCAGTGTTTGGAACCTTTTTATCCACAATTCGACTCACAGCTAGGATAGAAATTGGTGAGGATGCCTACCTAAACCACAATAAAATCATGTGAGAATCACTTATGATACTGTTTTTCCCTTCATTTTGCACCACCTTTGACTAGGTTTTGATCTGACTGCTGATTGTGCTATACACTAGAGTACTGGCTGGCTCGAGCCTGGAGGACGGATCAGTGACCTGACGGGAGTTCTGATTCCTATCTGCACACCGACTAGGTAGGTATGTATTATGTGTGCTTTAATGATTGCAATTTTTTTTCTATAGACAGAAAATTTACTGGCAGATATAGCTATACTCAAACATTATGGCTACAGGTTGGACGGCCTCGGACCTAGGATCGCTAGAGAGCAGAGCCCAGATATGTCACAACAATTGAATGTAGTAGGCATTATTAAGCCAAACTATTAATTCTGTCTTGGTGATAATCCTGTTATGTTAGTGTGTTTTGCATATATCAGAGATACCTGTGACTGGCTTCGAACACATAGCGAGGTTGGCACTATCACTACTCTTTACATAGAGCCAGGCTTGGGCCGGCTAGATCGACTAGGGCTAGGCGATGACACGCGTTCGGCGATGCATTTCTGAATGGTTTGTTGTATGTGTGCATACCGGGGGGGGGGCGGTGGGGGCGGGGGGAGGGGTGGGGGGGGGGGGAAACAAAAAAAAGTACTGTTTTGGGGGGTTGAACCCCCTATTCAAATTGTTACTTGTCTCGAGACAACATTTTAGCGGTCTCTGACAGTAATTATCCCATGGTCTCGGCCCTCGAACAATGCGAAGAACCCTCAGCCTAAAAAATATCGAACATTTTTGGTCTCTACTTAGAAAATGCGATACGACTGCACCCCCCCCCCCCCCCCCCAGCTCCCAACCCCCAGCCTCTTTATCTTTCTATCTACATTTTATTTCATTTATCTATCCCTTTATAGGTCTTTATTTATCTCAGAGTTCCTTCTCTCTCTTTTTGTCTTCCAGCCCTCTTCATATCCATGTTGCTCATGATCTGCCAAGTCTCTCTCACTCTCATTGAGTACATCTCTCCATTTCCATTGAATTAACATGCTTATAGTTCACAGTCTGTACTAACATCATGTACTTCCATGTACAGCTCATTTTGTTTTCTTTTTTTTTATTCTTTTGAATCAATTTCATACTTCTGCTAATCCTTTTCAATCCAAATAATACTGATCAGCACATTTGAGATTGATATGTATCATGTGTAAACAGGATATTGTTGAAAGAAAACAAAGCTCTACCCTAACAGGATATTCATACAAAAAGGTGATTTTGTGTGTATAAGTCAATTATGCATGGGGGCAATGTTTTTCTCTTTTAAAAAAATTGTCCAATTCTCTAACTCATAATAATAATATGATTGATGTACTGATAGATAATGCTTTAAAATGACCCAAAAAAAATTCATTCTGGGGTCATGTCACACTATAAAGGTCGAACGGGTGTAATTCAGCCGTTTCGACTTTTTTTCTCGAAAAGGCGGAGGAATGATGACGTAATTTGTTTACAGAAAATAAATCATAAACAATACGTGAGTGCTTATTATCTGTATTTTATGCTGGATTTTGCATTAAGGTAATGCTATCTTCCATAATAAGCCCAAATTCTGGATAAATCTGGTAAATAATGACTTTTTTGGATTATTCAGTGCAAAGCATGCATATATGGAATCCTGCAGACAAGACTATTACAAAATATGTATTCTTCGTTTCAAGGCTCATTTTATTAATTTTCCGCTGCATCAATTTTTTTTAATATTTTCTGTTGATAGATCTACCATGATATAGAGATATATAAAAAAAATAGGAAACTTCATGCAATCGTTTTAATTTTATCTTAGATTGAAATCATGGTGTTTAGTGTGTAAGTCTATGGGGATAATAATTAGTAGCGTGCACCCCTATAGTGCCAGGCTAGGTTTATACACATATCGTATGTGTAGGCTGCTAGAGAAGGAGATTTCTGTTATTATTTCAGTGTTTGGAACCTTTTTATCCACAATTCGACTCACACTAGGATAGAAATTGGTGAGGATGCCTACCTAAACACAATAAAATCATGTGAGAATCACTTATGATACTGTTTTCCCTTCATTTTGCACCACCTTTGACTAGGTTTTGATCTACTGCTGATTGTGCTATACACTAGAGTACTGGCTGGCTCGAGCCTGGAGGACGGATCAGTGACCTGACCGGAGTTCTGATTCCTATCTGCACACCGACTAGGTAGGTATGTAGTATGTGTGCTTTAATGATTGCAATTTTTTTTTATAGACAGAAATTTTACTGGCAGATAAAGCTATACTCAAACATTATGGCTACAGGTTGGACGGCCTCGGACTAGGATCGCTAGAGAGCAGAGCCAGATATGTCACAACAATTGAATGTAGTAGGCATTATTAAGCCAAACTAGTAATTCTGTCTTGGTGATAATCCTGTATGTTAGTGTGTTTTGCATATATCAGAGATACTGTGACTGGCTTCGAACACATTAGCGAGGTTGGACTATCACTACTTTTACATAGAGCCAGGCCTGGGCCGGCTAGATCGACTAGGGCTAGGCGATGACCGCGTTCCGGCGATGCATTTCTGAATGTGTTGTTGTATGTGTGCATACCGGGGGGAGGGGGTGGGGGGGGTGGGGGGGGGGTGGGGGCTGGGGAGGAAACCAAAAAAGTACTGTTTTGGGGGGTTTGAACCCCCCTATTCAAATTGTTACTTGTCTCGAGACCACATGTTAGCGGTCTTGACAGTAATTATCGATGGTTTCGGCCTCGAACAATGCGAAGAACCCTCAGCCTAAAAAATATCGAACATTTTTGGTCTCTACTTAGAAAATGCGATACGACTGCACCCCCCCCCCCCCCCCCCCCCACCCAGCTCCCATCCCCCAGCCTCTCTTTATCTTTCTATCTACATTTTATTTCATTTATCTATCCCTTTATAGGTCTTTATTTATCTCAGAGTTCCTTCTCTCTCTTTTTGTCTTCCCACCCTCTTCATATCCATGTTGCTCATGATCTGCCTAGTCTCTCTCACTCTCATTGAGTACATCTCTCCATTTCCATTGAATTAACATGCTTATAGTTCACAGTCTGTACTAACATCATGTACTTCCATGTATTGCTCATTTTGTTTTCTTTTATTTTATTCTTTTGAATCAATTTCATACTTCTGCTAATCCTTTTCAATCCAATTAATACTGATCAGCACATTTGAGATTGATATGTATCATGTGTAAACAGGATATTGTTGAAAGAAAACAAAGCTCTACCCTAACAGGATATTCATACAAAAAGGTGATTTTGTGTGTATAAGTCAATATGCATGGGAGCAATGTTTTTCTCTTTTAACAAATTGTCCTATTCTCTAACTCATAATAATAATATGATTGATGTACTGATAGATAATGCTTTAAAATGACCAAAACAAATTTCATTCTGGGTCATGTCACACTATAAAGGTCGCACGGGTGTAATTCAGCCGTTTCGACTTTTTTCTCGAAAAGGCGGAGGAATGATGGACGTAATTTGTTTACAGAAAATAAATCATAAACAATACGTGAGTGCTTATTATCTGTATTTTTATGCTGGATTTGGCATTAAGGTAACGCTATCTTCCATAATAAGCCCAAATTCTGGATAAATCTGGTAAATAATGACTTTTTTGGATTATTCAGTGCAAAGCATGCAGATATGGAATCCTGCAGACAAGACTATTACAAAATATGTATTCTTCGTTCAAGGCTCATTTTATTAAATTTCCGCTGCATCAATTTTTTTTTATATTTTCTGTTGATAGATCTACCATGATATAGAGATATATATAAAAAAATAGGAAACTTCATGCAATCGTTTTAATTTTATCTTAGATTGAAATCATGGTGTTTAGTGTGTAAGTCTATGGGGATAATAATTAGTAGCGTGCACCATATCGGCCCTAATATGGCAAAATGGCAAAAAGAATATACACCGGCGTACATAAAGCCGAGGAAAAATGACTTTGAAGTTTGAGCATTTTGTTTTGCTTATAGAAGCCTTAGGAATGGTTGTATGATGTGGAGTTTGTTTTAAAATGTAATGTATCGTTCAAATATTATTTTAATATAGTTTTCATTTTTGTAAACTTCTTATATTTAGAGTAAGGTTCATTTTTTATCCAGATACACCCTTCTGCCATAAAAATTGTCACACGCCGTAATCGTCTCTTTTTGGGTAAAAGGTATGTATCTGCAGATACACCATGATGATTCCTTCAACTTATTTGGCTAAAAGGGTGTATATCTTCAGATATACCCTTTTACCAAATAAATGAGTGAATTATTCCGTCACTTTTTGTTGGTAGAAGGGTGTATCGATGAGATACACCCTTTTACCAAAATAAATGAGTGAATTAATTTGTTGATTTATTTGGCAAAAATGTTTATGACTGCGCGCGCTGCATAATAATATGTGCAGTAATTGTTGCGATCGCAATTAAGCTAAAAGATCCACTGACAACATTTAACAAACGGTGAACGTACGGGATTCTGTTCTTCGAATCAACATAACTCTTGTGCACAGGATCCGATATTTGGCAGAGATTCTCTTGTATTCAAGTATTATTTGTAAGGTAAGAAACAAAAGTTTATGATAATTTATTTTTATGACGATCCTTAAACAAATAAACCTGATAATACGACGTTAAAGGGACAGGTCCACTTTTACAAAACGTCTGAACAGCTTTCAGTTGACGGATGGGGATCAATGTAACACGCAAAAAAAAAATCAGAGTGAACAGCCCTCTAATTTGGATTCTACGAATGAAAAACGAATGCGTCCCTCCATTTAAACTATATATCGGTCAATAAAGGAGTTCAACTGATTTAGCATAATATTACAACAATATAGTACTAATTCTCGTAAAGGTATTGTGAAGCCGACATTTGTTAACGTATGTCACGGAAAAAGATCTCAAAAAGAAAGAATATATAATTACATGTATTCAGTTAAGCGATGTTTGGGTATTTTGCTTGGTAAACGCTCACACATTAGTACTTGTGCGCGGGTCACGTAGCTAGCGTGGGTCACGTAGGGGTCATGCATACCGATCTGGCACTCCGTGAAATCTATGTACGAACTTACTCACCGGCCGAAAATACGTATGTACCTAATTAACCGACGTCCCTCAGTTTATTCAGTTTTAGGTCTATAACTCCACAAAAAAGAGATTTCAAGCCCTAATTTTTTCAGGCATGCTATTAAATGACTTTTCCTTTCATATAAGACAATAACCTCGCAACTTTTGAATTTTGGCTTGCAAAAGTGGATCTCTCCCTTTAAGTCGGCTAATAAGAGTGGGATCTCGACTGCCGTGCCCAGTCCCATCTGTGCAAATGTGTGTGTGCCCGTATTGGTGACTCAACTTTGTTCACCTGCTATAACTTAAGTAAACACTCTTGTTTTAGGTCGAAATTAACCAAATAAATGTCTCAGGTGTATGAATATAAACATAATTGACAATGGAATACTGTAATGACCGACAGTTATTGATTCTAATCAAATATAAAACTAAAACTTTAAAAGAGGCCATGAATGATGAAGACGTTGATAATTAATATTATTTAATTCAAACATACCGTAGTGGCTAGAGAACCCGGACGGGGGAGAACCCGGCCAAAAAATGGACAGGGCTACCTTTGAAATTAGATTTGCCGAGAATGCACTGAACATGTGACTCGAAACTTATATCAAACGATTTATCTGCATATTGCTCATAAAATACATGTATATTGCTGTTCTGTAGTCCTGGTTATCCAGAAAATCGCTTGAAAGTCAGTCTTTAAACTCCGAAATGTGTTATTTTTTATTTTATTCACGATAATTTGAGATTACAATTTTTATAATCTTTATTCTCGCTTTTGTAAATCTACGCTCAGTAGTTCATTTCGGTAGAACTTACACCAATTGGACCGTAATATCGCGGTGCCTTCGCTGATAAAAAATTATCGCTCAACGGCAAAGCGGGTTTCCGCACGGCGCGATTTCATGCACGAAGGTTCAATTTATCGCAGTGCAGGAGAACCCGGCCACCGCGCACGGTGCGTGTACAAAGTCAATGACGCACTGTGCTAATCTGTGCTGTGTGTGACTGGCCGGGTTCTCTAGCACCCACGGTAATTAAACTGACCAGAAATATATTGTGATTAAAAATGAGCAAAGAAAATGGGATTACAACGGGATTCGAACCCGAGACCTCCAGATTGCTAGACCGGTGCTCTTAGACTTACTGACTGAGCTATAGAAAACCGTCCCTATGACGGCATTCGTCCCATAGAAACCCCTTAATTTTCATTGCTCGTGAGGTCAGAAGCTATTATAAACCTGACATAAACCCGAAGGATAGAAATCAACTTGGGGATATCTGCGAGGGATCACCGAACTGATGAATGCCGTCATAGGGTTTTCTATAGCTCAGTCGGTAAGAGCACCGGTCTAGCAATCCAGAGGTCTCGGGTTCGAATCCCGTTGGAATTCCATTTTCTTTGCTCATTTTTAATAATATTATTCGTACATATCTCTAAGAAAGAGTAGTTACATGGTCAAATTAGCTGGATAATAACAACAAAAATTATAGATTTGTCAATCTGGATCTTGATATAATACTCTGATAAGCTAAACTTGAGCATCTATAATCTACATGGTCTGAAGAAGTAACAAGGCCCTCTAGTCTTAGTCTTAGACTTTGTCATGTGGTCACAAACTTAAATTTGATTGTCTTTCTTCCTTTTATTTTTAAACATTTATTTAACAGTTGCAGCATCATCGAACACTATGGCCGATGAATCAGAAGATGATGCAGAATTTACGAGAGAGCTCATTTCACAATGGACAACAGAAGCAGCAAGTGCGCAGGCACCATCAACATCCGCTGATCTTCAGACATCAACAGAACAGACAATTGACTCTTCTCAAGTCATCTCATCAAAGCATTCAGGAAGGTCAACCAAGCCATCACTTCTGTAGTGACTCACTTCACTCTACATTTATAGCCTGAACAACAGACTAACTACGATCAAGGCTGAAAAACAATTTCTGCAGCCAACATCTCATGGATAACATTCTATTTTATTATGGCTCACTTATAGCCTGGCCAGACTAATGTTGATCCAGCTCGACTCCAGTGGCTGACCTGTCTGATCCATGTCAATTTATCTTCGGTCAGATAATCACCTCTTTGTTTCTCCTCTGCCACGTGGTATTTTAGCTAGATCTTTACTCTTCCACCAACTTCCATCGGAGTAACATCTCCTCATCATCGCCATGTTAGTTACCATTCAACTAACATGGTTGTCAACCAATCCTTGATTTCACCAACTTCAAGGGAGAGTCCGCATATTGACATCATGGGGCGTTAAACTTCAGCCATTCAACTTCACCTTCATCCACCTCTTCATCCACCGAGACATTCGGTCTTCCATCCATCTTTTCTTTGATGTTCATCATGTTGTCTTCATCTTTACGGACATGTTTTATTAGCACCATGTTAGGCTTCCAGGCTTTTCTTCTCGATCTCCACGGCACGTGCCGGAGTTCATCGATTGCGATATCTGACACATCATGCGCGCTAGTCCATCGATCGAACAGGATTTAACATCGTCATCTCTTCACGCACGCTAGCGTTCTACTTCTTCATCATCTCTCTGAACTCTCGCTATTCTCGCTATACATTTCATCCGCGGACTGTCACTTACTCTTTCTAGGCCTATACAAATTAACTAATCGCAGTGCAATACATCCTTTTTGACATTTGTTTATCTTCTTAATAATGACGTCATTCCAATTTATATCAACTGCGTGGACATTCATTTATTCCCGTGTCAAGCTTGTATTTCTATATATTTAATTAGTAAGCTAGTATTGGGTGCTGGTGTCTGCCGTGTGTGTTTATTAATCACCGTCGTCGTCGACATCATCAACAACAACAACAACAACAACACACACGCAAGTCTGATACAATCTATCACACACCACATTAACCCGACTCTGGTTTTTACTAAACTTCCATTGTAAACTATTGATGCACAGGCAGTACCAACAAATACTGGTCCTCAGACATCAACAGAACAAACAGAACAAGCCATCACTTCGATCAACATCGAATCAGACACAACAAAAAGACACTGACACTAAAAAGAGGGAAAAAAATGGAAAGATGTCGGCACGTCAGAAAAGTCGATCTGTATACCTGTGTAACATTTGTGACAATGAGTGCTTGCAACTTCCCGATGGATGTATATTTGAAGACAATTCTATTTGTTGTGATTGCTGCCACAAATGGTGTCATTTTGTATGTGTAAACATTCTAGATAAAGATGATGATCAGCCGATTGAAGAGAGATTGTTGCCCAAAATGCACATCATGAATTCAAAATAAAGACCATGTTAAAGCATGATATAAATAGAAAGACGATTTATTTGTTGTTTTCTAACAAATTTTCAACAGATGTCATTACAAGAAATGCTTGCCACTTTACTATCATATCTCTTAGGAACAGTATAAAACAATGACTAAAACAGTATGTTTGGTGAGAACCAGCAAACATTTTCTGATACTTCTAGGTACTGTGCAATAACAGTGCAATATAATTTATTTATAAGCATTTATGAAGTGGTATAATAATATGTGAACTTCTAGGCAACTGCATGGCATTGGTTGCATTGCAATATGCTGACATGTGACATAATAAATATAATAATAATAATAATGGTGGCTACTTATATAGCGCACGTTCCGGTCATCGGATACATACTGCACTCAATCCAGCACACAAAGTGCACATTGTCCACTCCCTGGGGAGCATATGATATATATTGTATTGTAAGGAGAGTACATTTTTGGTGAAACTGAATTTTAGTAACCAAAACCTGCATCATTACATTACAAACTAATAGTTATAACTAGAAAGGAACACAGAATTACAAATGTCGTAGTAAAGATCATGTTATCATTCAAAAAGAGCCGTTAAAACGTAAGAGGGCGCTCTCTAAACACTCATCGGTTTCAACCATTTTGAATAAAATATTGTGCATGTGATGCTTTGTTGAAATAGTGATTAGATAGAGAAATAACCAACAACTATTTAAATACCAATTTTTTAACTTTTTTAAAAGAGGAAGCATTTCTTTGAATTTTTAACGGCTGGTTCAAAATTCTCTTATAAACCTGGGGCCCCGGCTTTATTACAAATTGTTATATTTATGGATATTTCAGCCGTCTCTGAACCGATTTTGATCAAACAAAGATGATTTTATTATTTAAATATTATGCTCTTTCAAATTTTACACTCAGTTTTTCATTACCTCACAAAAAAATAAGTAGTCTAGCGCCCTCTCTACCAAAACTCAACTATCCCTTTAAGTTATATCTGTAACTTTAAAACTCAGTAATCAATATGCGTTCATGCAGCAGACTTAAGATAATGCATGCATGAACTGAGTTGTATACAAAAATGTACAGTGAAACCTTGTTATAACGAGAATGTTTGGTCCATTTCATTTACCTGATAAGTGATATCAGATATTGTGTTGTATCAGGGCTTAAAAATAGAATACATGGAACCAGAACCTGTGAAATTACCTCACTATATCAAGTACCTCGTTATAAATAGGCTCCACTAGAGTAATACAAGAATAGGATAAATAAATATGTACATTCAAAGACACAATTAATTGTACAGTTGCTTCTAACAGGCCGCTTCGGTAATGTATGCAAATAATATGCGCATGACGTCATACTCCCCGTCGTCAAGCAAAGTACTTTTGTTAAGCTTGAAGAGGGAGGCTGACGTCATACACATATTATTTGCATACATTACCGAAGCGGTCTATTGCAAGTCATATCATGTGACTAGATGTGCAAAATTGATCTGTTCAAATGCACATTTTCTGACTAAAAATTAATTGCCACTTTAAATTGATTGTGAATCTTTCTGCAGCAGAGACCTCTACACACAACACAATTGATTCACATAAGGCATAAGAAAGAGTTGATTACAGTATAAACATGTACAAACTTGCAAGTAAAACATGAGATGCGTTTTTGTAATACTTAATTTGTTTTTCAGTCACTTTGATGTGATGTAACGAGGCAATAATACAAGTAATTTACTTTTGGCACAAAACACTACGTACATTTATTTACACACTAGTAAGTTATATCTTGATGCATTGTTTTTTATACTCATGTTTTTGTTTTGTTTTTATGTGTCATTGCTTTGATTTGATGGCAATTTGAGCATTATAGAGGATCTGTAAAAACATATAAAAGGTACTTGCAAATGCACTACCACGAGCAAGCTGTGTATAATTTACAAAATAAATGTAAGTTTTTTTACCAAACTGGCAACTAATGATACAATACTGTTTTATGGTCATACCCTGAGAGGTCTGGACCTTGTAGGTAGTGTTGTTGATTTCGGGAGTATTTACTACCCAGGACTCTTGATAACATCTGCCTACATTTCAACATCAATAAAATAACAAATAATACACTTTTAAAAGCTTTGTCTACATTCATTTACAATGTGGTTAGTGATTATCAAAACATGTTGTGCCTATGCCAAATGTACCAGTAGCAAAGTGCACATTTACTTTGCAATGTGTCAGCTGTGAAGAAAATATTGCATATAAAACCAAACCCTGGATATATAATTGTTAACAATTATAAACATACAATAGAATTATGGAAGTTAGCTAACTACATGTATGCATACATGTTTTAGAATCTGACATTCAGGATTCAATAAAGAGCTAATTATAACTAATCCATATCTACACAGCATCTTTAGAATAAAAGAAAGACTTGATGGTTGTATGAATGATTGTAAGAAAACTTACATGTGTGGAGTTAAGAGCAGTGAAACCTATTTATAATGAGAATGTTGGGACCATTGAATTTACCTTGTTGTATTACATGGCTTAAAAACAACAAAGTACCTATAGACCCTGGACTTGTGAAGTTACCCGACTATATCAGGTACCTTGTTTTATAACAACACTTGTTATAAAGAGGTTTCACTGTACATAAATGAATGAAAGTTTATGCTACTAGTGGCATGTAATGTTTACTTGGTCACTAGTCAGGGAACACATGAAAAAAGAGATTAACTGGAGGCAGTGCAGGTTTGTCTCCCTGTGAATTCAGTAATTCACCCCCACCCATCAACCTTTTGCATGTATCACAGCAAGAAGTCATGTGATCGACCTTCTGTAAATGAACGCCTGCCCCAAAATCACTCACTTTTGTGTCTACAATTCCTATGCACCATTACATTATGATTATGAACTCATAGTTATAACTACACCATGCTCGAAAGGAATACAATAATTACAAACGACTAAGTAAAAAGCCTGTTATCATTAAAGAAGAGCCGTTACAACTCAAGAGGGTGCTCTCTAAACACACTAAAATTAAATATTGTGCGTGATGTTTGATTGAAATAGTGATTAAATAGAGAGATAATCAACAGCTATTTAAAAACCTCTTCTGTAAATTTCTGAAAAGAGGAAGCATTTAAATGAGAATTTTGATTGCTGGTTCAAAACTAATGAATAATTGTGGGGCCCAACAATTATTACAAATGGTTATGTTTATTGATATTTCTGCCATTTCTGAACCTATTTTGATCAAACCAAATTTATTATCTCATTAAATTGTATGCTCTTTTGAATTTGACACTCATTTTTGTTGTATTATCTTTGTGTAGCATCACCTTTACCAAACCAACTATCCCTTTAGGGCGTGGGACATAAGAGCAAAAAAGAGAGCTTACTCTTAAAAGAAATATTGAAACACCAATTTGTTTTACATTTTAAATTCTTTGGAGCAAATGTTATCCAATTCAACAAAATAATTTAAAATCACTAATGCATTATGATGATTTACATATTATGTAAATCTATTTGACTATTACTACTTATTATAGACAATAATTAAATATCGGAAATAATATCGCTAGTGATATTCGTTTGTCTCGCAATGTACATTGCGAGACACAAACTAATATCACTAGCGATATTATTTCCGATACTATATCCGCAATGGATAATATATTTACTATTAATAATTAAATATCTTAGCTTTAAAAGGATATCAAGTTTCACTCAATTGGGTCAAACAGCCTAAAACGCTGTATTTTTGCTGATGTTTTCACGATTGCGTGAATTTTTCTGTGATCTACCAGGCCAAGTGCTGTTCCGGTCTGAAGACCAGATAAAATTTGTCTGAACCTTTCCGAATCGGTTCCCATCCAGATGTTCCTTCAAAGTCCCAGCATTAGTTTGGCAGCTCGGTAATGATGCTACTATCCCTGACTGTCAGATTTATTTTCATCATCTCAAAAGCAACTTAGGCAATTACTCTCTTCTCAGTAGACGCTGTTCATCACTAACACCTGACATGGCACATTTCTGAAAGAAGGAGGGGTCAGGTAGGTAAAAGCAACAGGCTGGATGCTTCTGAAGTTCATGGAGGTTGTGTCCAGTAAAAATTGACCCTTCCTTTCTGTTTTCAGACTGATGCCTCTTGTATTTCCTAGAGTAGTATCTAGGGCAAGAGTAAGATTCATTCAGTTGATGGCTAGCTGTTCCTCTTCCATCTATGTGAATATAAGGCTTGTATGTCTGGCTCTGCAATCAAACTCCTTTAGTAGCTACCTGGAAATACAGAAAAAGAGGAAAAGAAAATATATAATGAGCTCTGCTTTAAAATGAAACACAGTTCAGTAAATATGTATTACACATGTACAATCATTTGTTTTACAATACTCTCTCGCTTAACTAAAATTAACATTGTAGATAATTGCAAATTGATTTTGTTTGTAAACATGATACAGTGTATTATACACAAAGACATTACAATTATATAGATGTTCTTTATTATTAGTGTTGAACTCTACATATTAACTTTCTTGACAAGTGCTACAAGTGATGAGTCACTAATTTAAATGTGTACTTGTGTGATTTCATTGTGTGAACACTTCACATGAATGGGTTGTTTGTTGGCTGAGAAATGAGCAGAGAAGCAAAGTGATATTCACTAACCTCTTTGCAATTACTTTGTACACAGCTTAAACTATCCCATAGCCCATTAAACATCTGAACACTTCAATCATAAATATCTTCTTAACGAAATGGAAATTTGAAAAACAGAAACCTGTCCTGTGCTTTTAATGTTATGACTATGACAAGGTATGAGAGAACCACCTGAGTTCCAAGTAAGTTTTGAGGATTTGGACAATGTTACTAAGAATAAGTCCAGGGCTTCACACTCCATGTTTTGTCAGTGACCTGATTGTGACATTGATATTAGGAATTTCTTCTCTTTTTCTGGTGTCCTGAAAGAAAACAATTACTGGCCCCATAATTCTATTTCACAAGTAAACTTTTTTACTTTTCAAAATATCACTCTTTTCTGATAAAAAATGTGATAATAGATCGGAGCATGATATGGAAGAAAACAAGATTTGTACTTGTGTCAATGCTTGCCCGATCGGGCCACCAAAATATGCCATTTGCACTTTTTAGCTGGCCCGAGATGTAATTTCATTGGCCCCGGGCCAGCGGGCCAGTGTGAGTGTCGAGCCCTAGTTAATCCATTTAAGCTTACTAAAATAGTTCAAAACACACCTGCTTGGTAGTTGGCTCTTTTGATGTGTACCTTCTGAGCGTCTTGGTTGGGTGGCAAGGTGATTTCTGATTTCTGTTGCAGTCAGAACGTGGTGTTGTAGGTGTATACAGCCTCATTAAACAGTTGCGACGTCTTGGGATGTATATGCTGTAAAAAGAATGATTTAAAAAAGACAAAAATAAATGTGTGCAACCAGACACAGCAACGCAACGTTGAAATAAGAAAAGAAAAAATTCCAGTTCTGCTTTGTAAAGCCTGAAGGAACAACAAAAATTGCCTGATCCGAACTGATAATGGCCTATGAAATAGCATTTCTTTCTTTTGTCTATCTACATGTAGATTGTTGTCGATGGTTGAAGTTTGTAACATTTTGAAAATATTGCATTGATTAGTTTTGTTTAACACAAATCAAAATAGAAAATCATGTGTAGTCAAGGGGTTAATTTTGACTCGAACATGAGGAAAAAGTTCAAGGGAATTGGTAACATTGTCCAAATCCTCAAAATAAATTGTTCATTCTATAAGTTCCCTCATACCTTGTTGTATTCGTATTAACAATAAAATCATGGGACAGGTTTTTCAAATTTCCCTTTCGTTACAAAGATATGTACGATCAAAGTATTCAGATCAGAAAAACTCCGGGTGAGTTTTTATCTGTGTACAAAGTGAGTGCAGTGAGTTATTGAATATCACTTTGCATTTTCGCTCATTACTTGGCCATGCAATGTCCATTTGACTTGAAATTTTCACACAATACCCTGTGGACATATGAGATAACAAAATATACATTGCATGATCAACCATTCATCACTTTTTGAACATGTCAACAAAGTTACTAGATCCCTTTAAGTGTGAAACAAACCAATTTACTTGAGTTTAAAGTAACTTTGAGGTGATGCAAATAACAATAAGTATGAGAGTGCATGTTTAGCACCATCTTTGTGTAAATGGCTAAATTTAGTTTTCACTGTTGCTATTTTTATGTGACCGTAAAGCTATGTACTTTTGATATTTGCACGTACATGTAAGTTTCGGTAGGGTAGCGCATGCTCACACTTGACTAATTATAAATATACTTTGCTTAGCCACCAAATTTAGGGTGGCCGTCAGCCTTAACCCTAAATGATTCTAAAGGAATAAAGCAAACATTTACCAATTGAATTTATATCCCCATTTACTAAGACAAAAGAACTTTGTGTCAATTCACAAACTAAGGGAGGCGAGTAAG
Organism: Echinarachnius parma; assembly: GCA_037951105.1. NCBI lineage: Eukaryota > Metazoa > Echinodermata > Echinoidea > Clypeasteroida > Echinarachniidae > Echinarachnius > Echinarachnius parma. Next base: position 3,538 of record JBAMJV010013798.1, on the reverse strand, counting down.
CTAAATCAGTAGCACGTCTAGTTGAGCTTCTCACCTATTTGTATTTGTATTTGTTTATTATATCTCCCCGCGCGTCCCAACTGGGCTGGCAAACCAACAAATCAAGCGATGTATACTACTAATCTTTCCTCCGACATATACATTGCATGATTTGTAGGTTGCTGGCCCAGTTGGGGTACACGGGGAGATAAAATTAACAAATTAATAGGCGAGAAGCTTGACTGTAGGCTAGCACTTCAGACGCAAAAAAACCCGATTTGTTACGCCCCGACCTTGGCAACGTATCAGACAATGTCAATCAAAGGTGAATGCTTTTTTGTGCCTCATTCACGCTTCTCAGAAGTACAGGATGGGTATGCGCATGTCACTGTGTTAGTGCTACCAAAACTCACGTAAAAATTGCCAAGAAAAAGACGGTACATAGCTTATTTACGGTCACGTAAAATACCCACAATCACATTGTTAACGTGTTTATTGTACCTTTGGCTTCAACAAAAAAACTTTCAATGGCAAGTCCTGTCATGTCGGGTGTCATTCTGTTAAAACCGCGATATATTGGTCTTCTCAAAACAAAGTTTGGTGCGGAAATATTCTACAGTCTTTGGCTGTATGCATTGTGCATGCTGCATACAGTACGTGCGCGCAGATATAGATCTCTGAGATACACCCTTCTGCCATAATAAATCTGATGGTAAGTCCGATATGGTTATTTTGGTAAAAGGATCTAACTAGAGATACACCCTTATGTCAAAATAATCATCAGACTTACCCATTTAATGGGTGTATTCAAAGGGTGTATCTATAGATAAAAAATATCATTTTATAACATATCATAAATAACATTTTTGGTCTCTACTTAGAAAATGCGATAGACTGCACCCCCCCCCCCCCTCCCCCCCTGTAATTCAGCCGTTTCGACTTTTTTCTCGAAAAGGCGGAGGAATGATGACGTAATTTGTTTACAGAAAATAAATCATAAACAATACGTGAGTGCTTATTATCTGTATTTTATGCTGGATTTGGCATTAAGGTAATGCTATCTTCCATAATAAGCCCAAATTCTGGACAAATCTGGTAAATAATGCCTTTTTTGGATTATTCAGTGCAAAGCATGCAGATATGGAATCCTGCAGACAAGACTATTAAAAAATATGTATTCTTTGTTCAAGGCTCATTTTATTAATTTTTCCGCTGCATCAATTTTTTTTTAATTGTTTTCTGTTGATAGATCTACCATGATATAGAGATATATAAAAAAAAAATAGGAAACTTCATGCAATCGTTTTAATTTTATCTTAGATTGAAATCATGGTGTTTAGTGTGTAAGTCTATGGGGATAATAATAAGTAGCGTGCACCCAGTATTGAAAGGAGGAACTTCGTCACAAAACTGCATTGTGGGGAAAAAAATATGACGAAACAATAGGAATGTGCGTAAGGCGCGCACTTTACCAAGCACACTCACACTGTATATTTTCCAAGGGGGGGGGGGGGGGGGGGGGAACTCTGCATAGACGTACGTTTAAAACAAAGTGTCAAATTTGAAGCGATTTATCTAGGTCTTGAATATTCATGAGCTGTTCGCTTGCCCTCCCTCATATCACTTAACTGTTAATCCAACATTGTGTGTAGGAAAGCGAAAGTTCATCGCACATGAGCAGAAGACTACATTTTGATGAATATTGATGACAAATTTCGTCATAACTTTTACCTTACATAGTAATGGATATGCCTTATTAGTCAAGTTTTACCGTGCATAATGTCTATGAAATTATCAGTAATGAATAATTAAGTATCGATTATATCGCGAAGTATCGCTAATCAGCTGATTTATTGCGGTCAATTGTCCACACGAATTTAGTGCGACAGTATACAAATGATGCGCAGGTATGAGTGGGTCGGTAGGAATTGTTTGCACAAGGTAACTATGAAACTGTTAAACCCACGAGGCGAAGCCGAGTGGGTTTAGACTAGTTTCCATAGTTACCGCGTGCAAACAATTCCACCAACCCACGAAATAAACTTGCGCATTATCTGTTTTATAGAATGGGCATTGTTACGCCCCCCAAAAAGTCAAAAATTAAAAATTAGAAAAATTACCGGATGCATGAAATAATTTTACCGGACGCATGAAATTCTTTTACCGGACGAATGAAATTTTTTACCGGACGCATGACTTTTCATGCATCCAGTACAATTAATTGTCTGCACAAATTTTGCTCTCAACCAATCAGATTGCAGGGATTTATCAACCCATTCTATAATACTACTTTCTAAACACTTCATCGGAATTTGACATCTTTTTGTGGCGCAAAGCGGCATTTTGAATGCCTAATTTTATGATCATCGGGTCCAGAGTATTGAGCGGAACGGATCCAGTATTTGAACCGGTTCTTGGACTACTACCCCCTGGACAACTGCCCCCGGACAATTACCCCCCGGACAACTACCCCCTGGACAACTACCCCCCGGACAACTACCCCCCGGACAATTACCCCCAGCTATATCACTTTTAAATAATGAATGTAATTAATGTAATTTACAAATGTAAACCAAATAATGTCTTTCTCTTGCACAGTAAACAATTAATTTTGTTTCGTTTCCGTGAAGGCCTATCAATAACATTAACAAGTATGAACATTTTGCAGTCTTTTGGTTGAGTGGCAAATATCGAAGAGGCCGAGAGCGGATGAAAGATAACTTTTAAGCATACTTTTTCAGTCAACGCGCTCAATCTTTGTTATCACGGCGCAACTACTCGCAATTAAATGTATGTTCTTATTTGGTTACACTTTCGGACGCTCATTGCAGTTTGATAATGCCTTGTTCATGTCTTAATTACTATCGTAAATCGTGCGAGTGCATAGTTAAGACCGAGTTAGGACACCTCGGAGGCAGACTTAAGTTTTATCCTAAGTTGTGGCTTTCAGAATATAAAATAGCTCATTTGCATACGTGTCGTAACTTTTTAGCTCATTTGCATACGTGTCTTAACTTTTTAGCTCATTTGCATACGTGTCGTAACTTTAGGATGTCATAAGTTAGGACATGTCCTAAGTCCTGTTTTCAGAATACAAATATAGTTACGACTCGTAACTTAGGACAAAATCCATGACTTAGAACATGTCTTATCTTTTCAGAATGCCCCCCCCCCCCCCCAGCACCGTACTTGAAATCACTCATTATGTACATAAAACAATGGCGGGCTGACGGTCTTGTTTACAAGCAGTATTGAAAGAAGGAACTTCGTCACAAAACTGCATTGTGGGGAAAAAATATGACGAAACAATAGGAATGTGCGTAAGGCGCGCACTTTACCAAGCGCACTCACACTGTATATTTTCCAAGGGGGGGGGGGGAACTCTGCATAGACGTACGTTTAAAACAAAGTGTCAAATTTGAAGCGATTTATCTAGGTCTTGAATATTCATGAGCTGTTCGCTTGCCCTCCCTCATATCACTTAACTGTTAATCCAACATTGTGTGTAGGAAAGCGAAAGTTCATCGCACATGAGCAGAAGACTACATTTTGATGAATA
>JBAMJV010013797.1:0-23307 GCA_037951105.1 Echinarachnius parma | reverse complement strand
ATGCAAGATTTCTGTTTTCCTGCCAGACAGCTTGGGGAGTCTCACCAGGTTTGCTTTTATGTTTTTTGTTTTTTTGTAAATTCACTATACATTATGTATAGTTACATTGTACTTGTTTGAAATGCCGAATAAATAATAATAATAATAACACTCATCCAACGATATGCATCACTCACAGAATGAATATTTTGATGATATACCGTAATGTAAATTCGGCGTATGAATTGTTTCTTATGTAGCCCATGAACATACAGTAACTATTAACATGTTATATTTATAAAACAGGATTATAAAACAACCAGTGACTGTAATGTAAGTTTGTTCTACAGTGTCTTGAAATATATTGATACAAAAGTTTAAAAGTTTATCATGTTTTTCCAAAAGTGATATTTGAGACAGCAAAAATAATTATACCAAATCATTGTAAGATTCTTCTGAATGATGTGTGATAGTTTCATAAAATGAGTACTATTTATCTAGTAAAAAAAAGCGGAAATTAATATCAGATATTATTATCTATATTTTCCATTGATTTGTATAACAATCGAAAAGCGTTCCGTAACGCTTTCCAAAGCAATCATGACAATCGAGACATTAAAAAAAAAATAATAATTTCTCCTATACCATATCGAGTCAAACAACAAAGTTCATCAGCAACAGTACTCCAGAAAACTTATAAATGTTTGGATTTTTAAAAGATTTTATTACAGCATTTGATCAGTGTACAATAACTCTAATAATGTATAAGTATATTATTCGCTGGTGACTGTATTTCCCTTTTCTTCTACTGTGCCTTTCTGTAAAGAATCACACATGTCATGCCATATCAAAAAATGTGTATATTTCGTTACATTAATTATGACAATGATTGTATATAATCAGCATTGAAATCTTCTGTATATTTTGGTATCTCATCGGGAATAAAATATATGTCACACCTTATTGTAGAAATGTTTCTATTTCAAGTTATTTACACCAACTATATCATGCCTTCAAGGAATTCAACAAGACTTAAAATGAAGAATATGATTCCATTAAGTCAAATTATTCTAAAACATAAACTCCCAGATAAGAAGAGAGGGAGTGTGAGGATGGATGGATCATGGATGGATGGAAAGATGGATGGGTGGATGGATGGATGGATGGATGGATGGATGGATGGATGGGGGGATGGATGGATGGATGGATGGATCATGGATGGATGGAAAGATGGATGGGTGGATGGATGAATCATGGATGGATGGAAAGATGGGTGGGTGGATGGATGGATGGAAAGATGGATGGGTGGATGGATGGATGGATGGATGGGGGGATGGATGGATGGGTGAGTGGATGGATGGATGGATGGATGAATGGATCGATGGATGGGTGGATGGAAAGATGGATGGATGGATGGATCATGGATGGATGGAAAGATGGATGAATGGAAGGATCATGGATGGAAAGATGGATGGATGGATGAATGGATGGATGGATGGATGGGTGAGTGGATGGATGGATTGATGGATGGATGGATGGATGGATGGATGGATGGATGGATGGATGGATGGATGAATGGATGGATGGGGGATGGATGGATGGATGGATGGATGGATGGATGGATGGATGGATGGATGGATGGATGGATGGATGGATGATGAATGGATGGATGGGGGATGGATGGATGGATGGATGGATGGATGGATGGATGGATGGATGGATGGATGGGGGATGGATGGATGGGTGAGTGGGTGGATGGATTGATGGATGGATGGATGGATCATGGATGGAAATATGGATGGACGGAATTGGATCATGGATTGGAAAGATGGATGGATGAATGAATGGTTGTCCAGATTTTAAAAAGGAAAAATAGATAGCTGTTGAATAGTAAGATACATAGTAATTATCTAAATTCGAGTGGGAAAAGCGAGAGTTCCTTAATAAAACACGTGTACTTTAGACTGGGTTATAATGGGAGTCCAGGGGGCGCAGCTCCCGGAATATTTTCGGGCAGATATTTTGGCAGATTAGCACTCTCAAGATGTGGTTTAAATTGCATCAACTTTCACTTAACATGCTTAACATGCTTAATGAAAGGGGGCAATGTCCCTTTTTCTTAATATTGTATTATATATTTGAATCCCGAATATGAGAAGGGGAGAATAATACAGGCCACCCCCCCCCCCCCTCCTCAAATATGGGGAGGGGGATTATATCCCCCCACCCCCCCCCCCCCCCCCCGGTGATTACTAATATTATAGTTGAGCGAGCGGGCATAACATTGAAATACAATGAGAAATACACACGCGTAATAGTTGTATGGGTAAGGTGGGGGTTGGTCAACCGGGTGTCCATGCAGTGGTTATTTGTTTCAATAATTTTGATTATGCAGATGTAATCAACTTTGCTAGTAGTTCGCCAATTGTAACAATATCAATCAAAATGTCAGGCTTGTTCAATGTCTAGAATCGCAACATGGAACACAAGAGGCGAATATAAACTAAATTCTGGAATGAATATTCGAAATTCAGTCTTGTAAGTCTTGGGACCAACTAATGAATTATGGAATGGAAAATGGAAATCCAGATATATATGCCGCACAATTATTTTCCACCCAAACTTTGACATGTTTTATATAAAGCAATGCATTTAATACAATTTACACATACGAGATGATTTCACTGAACATAAAATATGAGAGAATCCGATGAAGTCAACTACCGGTAGTTCAGGATGATCTTTAATTCTACCCATGTTTGGCGTAATTCATAACAGAAGCAATGACAAGTGTGTATGATCTGTAAATGGACATAAAAATGATACACGCTGAAATCACTCTAAAGCCCGCCGCACACTATACGATTTTGCCACGATTCACCGGTCGTAAGGCCTTACGACTGGGAGTGTGACGTCACATACCTGTTCTACCAAAGACTATAGAATTAAGCGTCTTTGGTTCTACCCAGACCTTACGACTGATCGCAGAGCCAGTCGTAAGGATTCGACATTTTGAATTATTACGACCAGTCGTGGCACTTTCAGCCAATCACAGAACAGTATTCAGAAGGTAAATGTTTGTCGCAAAAGCATTTACTTTTTTGTCAAATAAAAGCTAACTACCAACTAATGCATGGATAAGGTGTACCGTAGTGATTTGCGAAGAGAATTTTGAATGTAGAATTATGTGAATGTAGGAAAGAAAAAACTCAAGATGGTACTGTGATATCTCCTTGGTTTTCAGGTAAATGTTTGTCGCAAAAGCCAGTGGCGTAGCGAGGGTCAAGTGATTGGGGGGCACAGCTGCTAGGGAGCGGAGCGACCAAGCCCGAGGGCGCGTAGCGCCCGAGGGGGGGAGGGTGTGTGAGGGGGGTGTCCCCCCTCCCACGGTAGGGAGCTTTTGCAAATTTTTACTTGAAATAATGCAATTTGGTGCATACCGTGGAAGGAAATTTGATAATACTGAATTAAAGAAATCATTTCCCTCATGATAAAGTATACACACACAATCAAACCTACGTGTACACACCCACCAGACTCAAATACTCTCACGCCGTATGCTTGTCTGCATTTATTTGGGGGAGGGTGTGGGAGGGGGTTCACCCCCTCCCAATTTTTTTGAAATTTTTGAAATTGGTGTTTAAAATATCACTGTAGAAGTATGGTCATTATTGTCTTTATCATTGTCTTAATCATGGGTGTTAAAATGGTATATAATAGTGAATCTACTCGTTACGTATTTTAAAACGGTAATAGCGAGGAAAGATTAAGCCCGTGAGATGGATCCACGTGATCCTGTATAATATATAGCCATCGATATAGTCAAGGGCATTGAGCTCCAATGGAACGAAGCAAAAGTGGAGGGGAGACATTGCGAGGAAGCGAAGCGACCGATTGGGGGAGGGTGTGGGAGGGGGTGTCCCCCTCCCACAGTAGGGAGCTTTCGTATTTTGGGGCCTGAAATTGTGCGATTTGGTGCACACCTAAGACAGAAATTTCACGTAATATAAAGTATATAAGTATGGAACCAAACATACTTAATGACAAAGGAGGGGGACAATCTCCTCCCCTTTCTAATGTGGGGGACATAATATTCCAATTTTATTTGCATTCAGCGCATATGGACCGAATTTACTAAAAGATATATTATTTCAAATTATTTTATTTTCCGATGATAGTGTGCTATAGACATGATAGATGAGGGTCTAATAAATTTCGTATATATCAGTATTTCAGAATATGCGCGCGAAGCGCGCGGCAAAAATTAAGATTTACAGTCCTTTTCAAACTAAAAAAAAACAGCTATGCTCGGGTCCCTTGAATTAGTTTCAGTAGGCCTATGCTCAACTGATGCAGATATCGACTCTGGAGAAGATGACTGGTGCTCCTCCAATCATGATCATCAACAATATGCCTAGATTATGCATCATGAATTAATGGAACGGGTGCATTTGGAGTGAAGAAATTAGTAAAAGAAGTTTGTCTTTACCTAGACATTTAGGACTACGTAGTGCAGCTATGCGCCTTTATAGCCTGCATGAAGGCGTCAAAATTATCTATAAAAGCGGGAGGCAGATTCAAGATCCTAAAAGGGCCCTTGGTATGATAAACGATTTACCATGCTAGGTAGTTTGTTAGGCCTATACGCGCTCTATGTCTTCTGAAATGCGGTGAGCGTCGATCCTCGCGCACGGAGCTGAAAATTTGCATAAGGCGCTATATTGGAGGGATTCTTCAAACTAATATAGGTGCGCTATTGCTAGTACTAGGGAACGACTGTTATGTTCTTGGTTATTATCGTTGATAATGATTATTATCACACATTAAATAAAACGTGATAATAATGAATGATATACATTGTAGACACATTTGGCTTCATGTCGGGTCGTCATTTTTTTTTTTTTTTTTGCCAAACGATTGGGGGGGCACGTGCCCCCCCCGTGCCCCCCCCCCCCCGTAGCTACGCCACTGGCAAAAGCATTTACTTTTTTGTCAAATAAAAGCTAACTACCAAATAATGCATGGATAAGGTGTACCGTAGTGATTTGCGAAGAGAATTTTGAATGTAGAATTATGTGAATGTAGGAAAGAAAAAACTCAAGATGGTACTGTGATATCTCCTTGGTTTTCAGGTAAATGTTTGTCGCAAAAGCATTTACTTTTTTGTCAAATAAAAGCTAACTACCAACTAATGCATGGATAAGGTGTACCGTAGTGTTTATTATCTTTGCTTTTGTTTTCATCATCATCGTCATCACCATAAGCATTATCAGAATACTGGATGCTAAAGAACAAAAAAAAGAGTCCTACACATATACATTCTAAATTCATTTTATTTTAACATGATTCATATAGAAAATATAATTTGAATTAAAAAATATTCATGATTTAAAAAAGCTTGTACAAGCATTAAATGCTACATACATGTATAATGTACAATAAGAAAAATATTAAAATGAACTATTGTCTAAAATTTCCAAACAAGTTTCAAGGCAGATGGTATTTTGGTATGTGCTGATTTAAAAGGGTCACATTATGATTATGAGTTGAATACTTAACTTAGTTTAATAGAATGCTATTCGTTGCTACAATATGTAGTGCAAATTCCGTCCTTCGACACTCGTGGGGTGCATGATTATTACCCCAGTCATTTGATACACCCTGCAATAAATCCTACACATTAAGTACACATTTCCACAACTTGGTGTATACTGATTTTTTCAAGATTGAAAAAATGTGGTACAGTTTATATATTGCATACTAGCATTAAATGTGTTAATAAAAAAAATGACCTTCACACATTTGCAATAAAATGTCCATATATCATTATGTTATTGGATAACTAAAATATAGTTGTAATTCAAAGAATTTAAAATGTGCATATACTGATATTATCAATATCACAATGATTCAAAAACATGTATTTCATTCTAAAACCCTTGTTTTATCACTTTTACAAAAAAAAAAGTTACACCCATCTGTAAATTTATACTGAAGGTAGACTTGACATTGTAATTAAAAGAATAGTTTCTTTAAAATATAAAATTTAGCATTCTTATGCTCTTCATGTATGAAGGAAAAATCTAAAAATCTGATTTTTACCACCACAATTGCTACAGGGAAACCTCATAATAATGAACTAAAAACCACCTCATTATGGCCCGTTGCAGAAAGAGATTAATTGTAAGTCAGAAAATGTGCGCGTTTCAACCAATCAGATTTGCACATTTAGAACACACGATCTGACTTACAATCTATTGTAAGTTACAATTAATTGTATCTCTTTCTGATCAGGTATTTGACCACGTATCGGTGTAAGAAACAAAATAACATGAAGAGCTGTAGCAAAATGAAATTTTTAAACAAGGGTTTTGATAAATCAGAGCTCTTTATAACAAGGTTCCACTGTACGATATTATTTACCCATGCAGGACTCGTCCCGAAAAATGTGACCGGCTATAGCAGAACCCGGCACTTGTCGGTAAAGATCAAAGTGTATATTTTCATACCATTACAAAGGTATCATCCCAAGCTTTCATTTGATCCTTTGTTCTAACTAATTGGTCAATAATTGGCGAAGATATGATTGTTTCAATTTTTACAATCATAGGTATTTTACACACATTGTGTGAACTTATAATGCCCATTTCTTCAGAACATGAATAACCGACGAGTGCCGGGTTTTGCTATGGCGGGTCACAAATATTTGGGCTGCGGTCTGTGGAAAAAAACACATTATAGCAAAATCAATCAGTCAAGGGCCCCGTCGCAGAAAGAGATACAATTAATTGTAACTTACAATCGATTGTAAGTCAGATCATGTGTTCTAAATGCACAAGTCTGATTGGTTGAAACGCGCAAATGTTCTGACTTACGATCAAATGTAACTTACAATCGATTGTATCTCTTTCTGCAACGGGCCCCTGAACAGGTTAAGGATTGATCACTATTAAATGGTACTGACCGTACTGTACCAATCATAATTATTATCACCATTTCTATAAAGCAACAATGTCTGAGTTCATAATCTGATAGTTAAACCATCGCAATCGCTATTACACATAGATTACTATAGAGTAGATTGATCACTATTACATAATACTGTATAATACCTGTTTAAAAAATCACACACTTTCCTGTACCCGTAGAATAAAAATTTACTTTGAAAATCATCCAATCTTCAGGCGAAATGGGATCATATTCCATTATTTGAGCAAAGACATCTTAATTTATAGGCAATACATACAATTCAGAACTCAGAAGCAAAAACATTCGTAATCTGATAGTTAAACCATCGGAATCGCTATTACACGTAGATTACTACAGAGTAGATTGATCACTATTACATAATACTGTATAATACCTGTTAAAAAAAAAAATTGACTTTGAAAATTATCTAATCTTCAGGCGAAATGGGATCATATTCCATTATTTGAGCACACACATCTTAATTGACGATTGTCGAGGATCCAATCGTAGAATACAACGGTGTTTACTCTGATGCGCTCACTGATGATGAATATGACATACACCCTTGCTTCAGACGCTTCAACCCTGTATCAAAGTCACGAAGGAAAATAAAGAAGGGAAAAACGGGTCAAACAAACTGAGTAGTTTAATGCAAGTGAGGGGGGGGGGGGGGGGTTCTCTCAAAATGTAATGGTTTGTTTCCGAGTGGCAAAGGTAATTACTCCATGCAAATCTGGTCGTATATGATTTCTGTATCTAACAATTTGTAACAATGATAATTGATATGATGGGCCGAGAGGAGGAGGGGGAGGGGGAGCATGAGGAGGGAAATTAGTAGGAAGAGGTGGGGTATGATAGGGTGGAGGAGAATACAAACGGCAGGAGGGGAGGGGGATAAGAGAAAAGACAGGAGGGTTGGGAAAAAGGAGCAGGATGGTTAGGAGTAGAGGGAGGAAGAGGAGAATGAAGAGTGAGGTAAACGATGAGGAGTAGGGGGAGTTATAGGAGAAGGAGGAGGAGGAGGAGGGGAAAGGGAATGAGAATGGATGGATGATGGAGAATGAGAATGTAAAAGGGAGGGGAGGAGACGGAGGGTTGGGAGGAAAGGAGGATGAGGGGTAGGAGGATTTAGAGGAGAAGGGAAGAGGGGAGAATGAAGAGAAGTAGGGGGAGGTGGATGAGGAGAAGGGGAAAGGGAATGAGAAGGGAGGAATGATGGAGAAGGAGGAGAATAGAAAGGGAGGAGGGGAGGAGGAGAGAAGAGGGATGAGACAATATTTATTTGACCTACCTTCAGTTAGCCTTTGTCTTGGAATGGCAAACATCATCCTGTACCAGCCGAACTCTCCCCCACAGAAACCAGAAGAGGGCGACACTCCAACTCCGGACTTCAGCAGGTGGCTGGTAAATCGCTCTTCCTCCTTCTCCGTGTTCTCCGACATAAACTGGGAAAAGAAGAAACATCAGAAGAAATGTTATGATTTGAAATTCTGGTTGCAGATGGGTTGAATAAACTGGGGTTAGAAGAAACATCATAAGAAAGGCCATGGTTTGAAGTTCTGGTTGGAGATTGGTTGAACAACTGGGGATAGAATAGACATCAGAATAAATTATATGATTTGAAATTCTGTTTGGAGTGGGTTGAATCAGTGGCGTAGCATTGTTGGACTTATTGGGGGGGGGGGGGGGGGGGGACACCTTATGTATTTCAATTGTCAAACATCATTGCTGTATTGGAACAATTATTTGATAATAACAGAACAAGAAAAGGGAATTGAAAAATATGCTTTTGAATGTTCCTCTTTGTAAATAAATCAAGATTGAGAATGCTTTGCGAGCATTGGTGAGCATTAATTTAAAGTCAATCTGCTTAAAAATAGACATTTCTCAAATTGATATATGGATATATGTTTACAATGCTTTGTTTTTTAGATGACTTGGTTTTAAAATAATAATTACAACTATTGAACACATACCTTGCTAAGATTGGCCCATATGAACAGGCCGGCCTGCGGCTTGAGGTAGGTAGCACCAAGCTCATCAAGCATTTCTATGGCAACGCGGCAGGCATCACGCATTCGAGAGAGATTGGTTGGGAAGAAGACCGTCTTCAGCCATTCTGTAAATTGTAAATGAAACCAAACAAGTCAAAGAATATAATATATCACAATGGATTAGACAAAATATATGATTTTTATGCAAATAAAATAGGCTTCCCTCGAAACAGGAAAGACTATATATATTTCAATCCCATACCTTTGTCGCTGAGCATCTTGGCAGCAGCTGCCTGGATGAAGCTGGACGCTTGGTGGAAGTCATTGAGCTCGATACAGAGATCGATGACCTCCTTGTTCCATGAATACAGAAAGCCGACTGGAGCTCCTGGGATAGCGAAATCCTGGTGGAAATAAAAACAAAAATACACACATGTTTAATGACATTCTTGCCATGATCATTTCTTTTTACAAATTTGTTTGATATTGTGACTGATGGACTTGTTGGTAAAAATACAAAATTCAGATTCTCTAGCCAGGAAAAGGGTCTCATCACAAGCTTTCATTTGATGCCTTGTTCTAAAACATTGGACAATACATGTACTTGGCAAAGATATGATCGTTTAAATTTTACTAACATATAAAGTCTTCAACATACATAAAATTCCCATTTCTTCAAAACTGCACTGCTCCATGTGAGACCTCATCTTTAACAAAAAATGTATTATCTCAACAAAATATCACCAATAAATGTCGGACTTTTTTTGCCCCCTTACTCATGGCGTATATGACGTGTTTTTTTTTCGTAAATCCATGATAGCTCAAAAGCGTTAACAAACGGTCATAAACCTCATAAACGTCCATTGTAAAAGCTGACGCATATTTTCGCTTTTTTAACCAGGAAAGCAGTGTTCTTTTTCAATTAAACTTTCTCACATCATTCGGACATATCTTACAATGATTTTGGTACAGGATTGAAGTCTCAAATGTAATTTTGGGCAATATCTAACACTTTACAGGCCTCACTTTTAATCTATCCTCTGTGGAACATTGAGCACCAGAAATCATGTTGAATATGATTTTTCATAGAATAATAGACACCAATCTTTGAAGCAGCCCATTCCTACTCCAATTTTAAAACTGCTTCACCCATATTTCAAATCTTTGGCCCTCATTTTTGTATTTATTTGTATTTTTATGGGGGGGGGGGGGGGGGGGGGGTGTTTAGTCCGAATATGACAAATTATACACCATTTTAAAGATAATGACTTATACTTGAATGTTATGTGAAAATCAGCACAATAATTTGTTCCAACTTATTGGTCATTTTGTGGTGTAAGGTCACAAATGTAATGTAATTGAATATATATATATGGAAACTTACTTTGCTCATGCCGTATATGACGTGGGTTCTCTGCAAATCTGGGATGGCATCTTCGGGAAGACCAAGAATGCTGGAGTTTAGAGTGTCTTCATCGTGTATACTGCCCAGGTAGATTTCATCCATCAGGACTTGCAAATTGTGTCTAAAAAATTGAAACAGACAACACATACAAGTTCCCATTATCTTGAAATTTGGGTTGTACTTTTTTCATCAAGCCCATTTTGATTGAATTCAACAACAAATGCAACTTGGGTACCATTAGTACAACCACAATTATTACATACATTTCTTCCCCTTTATGATAATAACAATCTATACTCTGTGTTGGTGTGGAATTACTTTTTACAGAAGGCACAACAGGCCTGGACTTGGTCCTGGGTATAGACCAGACCCAATGGGATTAACGGAGACTGTAAGAGAGACCAGTAATAGAACTTTAATTCATAATACAGTCAAGCCTGTGTAGGGTGACCACCCCAAGGAAACAATAAAAGGAGCCACTGTAGGCAGGTGACCTCTATAGACAGGTCACACATCGTTTTTTAGCTGAAGGGGAACACTTTTGGTGGCCACTCTAGAAAGGTTGGCTGCTATAGAAAGGTGGCCGCTAAGACAGGTTTGACTGCTCTTGAAGCTGTATGTGTTTTGGACTTACTTTTTATAGACCAGACCCAACGGGTTGCTGGGATTGACCAAGAACATAGATAGACCAGTAATAGTACCTGGCCTAATTTGTTACATACTATTTAAAATATGCATGGACCTCCCCTTGTATTTTAGCTGTATGTGTTTTGGACTTACTTTTTACAGAAGGCAAGATATAGGCCAGGACCTGGTCCTTAGTATAGACCAGACCTAATGGGTTATTGGGATTGACCAAGAACATAAGATAGACCAGTAATAGAACCTGGCCTACGTATTTAAAATATGCATGGACCTCCCCTTGTAGCTGTACATGTTTTGGACTTACTTTTTACAGAAGGCAAGATAGGCCAGGACCTGGTCCCTAGTATAGACCAGACCTAATGGGTTGCTGGGGTTGACCAAGAAGACACCTTTGACCGAGTGACCCTGTTAACAACAGCAAAACACATTGTATACAGTATTAAGTATCAATGAATGAAATCTAAATGGGCTATAAAAACAGATTTAAAGGAAATTTACTGATTTTAAATATAACTGTACATATGTATAAAAAGGTCTAAAACATTCACAATCTGAATCTGCAATCAAATATTTCCTTTCTTGCGTTTAAAAAAAGGTTTAAATCATTTTATATCTTAGAGTAAATAAATTTTCTACACACAATTCAAAGTTATGCATTGGGCAAGAACTGTACAACTGTACAACAAGGCATTTCCACAGTGCCGCTCTCGACCCAGGAGTATTAAAGGAACTAAAGAATACAACGTATTTTGGCACTTATTCCATAGTTGATGACTTGTAAACTAGGTTTGCAGAAAAAAACTCCATGAAAATACACACAGTAGTGATTTTAGGCTAATTTTCTGATGCCAAATCTCACTTAGCAGCCAGTTTACACCCCACCCACATTTAGGGTCCAAAATCAGCAGCATGATTGACATTTGATTGACAATTCATCGGCTTACGTCATCTAGAGAATTTAGAGAGGCGTCGTGTACAGAGATTATGGGGCGAAGTTCTTTAGATGACGTCACACCAATAGAGGGCAGCATAATCGATTTTGGCGATTTTAAAGGGGCGTTACCAGGACAATTAGATATTTACTAATTACCCAAAAATTGATTGATTTCATGGGAAATGACTGCCAAATTCTTTTTCTTGAGGAAAAATTACTTATAGAGAGCCTAATTGTGAAAATTAGGCCATCTAGACGCTGTAGTTCCTTTAAAGGCAATTCAGACCGGCACTTTTACGCATGGTACGTAATCCCCCTTTGCTCAGTTATAAGTTGCGATCGCAAACTGTCCCAGTTCACGACACGAACGACCGAGTCGAAAATGCATCGCGTTCGGAATGTTTGTTTACCAAGGAGGTACACCTTGTCAGAGATTTTTACGAGCGAAAGTATTACGCAACACGCTCAACCGGACTGTCATCAAAGTGCCGCAGCGATTTTATCAGCGCTGTATTGCCTCAGGGGACAGCTCGAGCAATGTAGGCCTACAGTTAATCGCTCGGTACATAATAGCAACCAGCTGTGTGCTGCATGCAATTTCATATGAAGGCCCGTGTTCAGATATTCCGAAGCACCGCTCTAAAGCGATCCAACACACATCGTAAGTTTACATCGGGAGATTACGGTGGAGTGCGAGTTTGATTTTGCTGACTACCCATTTTAACCCACGCATATTTGCCTTTAATAAATGGGTACTTTGTCGGTTGTTAAATTCGCCTGTAGCGCCCTATAAAGTATAGCAACTTGGGCTTGTATACTCCCCAGGGAGTTGTGATGGTGCGCAAGTTTTAACTTTTAAAGACGAGGCAAGCATGATTCTGTATACTTACACAAACGGTATAGGTGGCCCTGCTGGTGTTCGCTACCATCGTCCATTTTGATAAAAATTGTTCATTGAGTTTGTTATTGTATGACGTCATGCACGGCTTGTGAATGATATTCCCGTGACCCAAACTATATCCGTCCAAATGCCTAAGGGTCATTCCATGTCAAATCACCCCAAAAAAGTGAAAATTTTCATCGCACCCCCTCCGAATTTGCTAATATTTGGTATGTATGATATTTCAACCTTTTAAAGCTCAAATATTTAATTTTTAGCCCAATCCGCCCAACGGTTTTGGCGCTATGGTCGATTCTTATGGGGGAGTTTTGTAAGAAATGGGCGTTGGCACCATTTTTCAAATGGCAATTGTCCGTTAACCGTTGGGTCAATTTATGTTGTGATAGTGTCATTGGACTGGGGATGTTATATGCAATCCATTTATGCCATTTGTTTTCATGCATGAGCGAGTTTGGATACGATAAACTTTGACCTTAGTCTTTGACCTTCCGTTTTACCTCGTGGATCAAATAATTTTGAGAATTTTTTTGGCTTAAATGTTGTCTTGATATAATTTCTACAACATATGAAAGAATTGGAGATATATTATTTCTTGTTTTTTCTACAGCCTTGTTTTAAGTTTGAAAATTTCATGTAAAATTGAATTATTTTAGACCTACACCCATGTCCAAGAATTCTATAGGGGTGTATTATGTATGAAAAAGACCTATTCAAAGTCATGATAAGAGGCCTATTCACACCCTGGCTTACCATAGTTAAATAGACCTGCTAATCCCCATACAATAGAAATCCAGACAAATGGCATCTATTGATGTTGCAATGATACCACATGTTTCTAACCTGACAAGGGCCCTGGGCAGAATCAATTGTGAGCCAGATCAAATGTTCTTAATGCACACATCTGATTGGTTGAAATGCAGAAAATGTCTCCCTCTGCAACAGGGCCTAGGTGTAGTTCTTTTCTTGAATACAATCTTTCAAGTTCAAGTTCAAAATGCAAACTTGTACATCAATCATGAAAGCAAATATCTACAGGTATCCCTTTTCAATGAATTTCATGTTTCTATGCACCATAAATTGCAATAGTTTGCAATAATATGCAATAGTTACATGATTTGCAATCTGTAAAAATTCAAACACAAAAAGTAACTACCCCCTAGACAACTGCTCATAATTTCATAACCAATAATTGTTTCAAGATGTCATCTTACTACAATATTTCTACAGTTGTTTTGTACATTATGTGTGGAAATGAGAGATGGCTGAATGAGCACAGATTAAAGACAAATGACCCAATTTCAAAAGTCACAAGAACTTGCACATGCCTGTCCATTTTTTGTGAAACAGCACATACGTATGGCTTAATGCATCATTGATGGTTTGTGAAACAATGCCGTTTGATTTTCACACAAAACAACTGTATATTTATTGTGGTAAAATGACATATTGAAACAATTATTGGTTATGAAATTATGAGCAGTTGTCTAGGGGGTAGTTACTTTTTGTGTTCAGTTTAGACTTTAGTTGGAAAGAATCAGGTTTGAATTTTTACAGATTGCAAATCATGTAACTTAATTGCACAAAATGTTATACATGTCATACCATAGAGTTATATACTATTTACATAATAATATCATACAGATAACGTACTGTTAACGTACTATTTACATAATAATATCATACAGATAACGTACCCTCGACTCTACGTCCGGCCTGACTGATGGACCCTAGCCTGTCGAGTAACGTCCAAGTTAAGTAGAAGTAGAAGTAGAAGACGTGGAAGGGATATCCGGGGATGTCACTCCTATCATGCCAATCGATACGCGTATGAATCAATTTGAAATACATACAATAACGGCTTTATGTGTTATGCCTTGGTGATCCAAAACACAAGTGCAGTGAGTTAGCAATATTTTGCATTTTCGCTCATTACTCGGTTATTTGACATTCATTAACCGTGGAATATTCACACATACCTCAGTGGACATATCGGATCACAAAAATACACATTTTATCAACCATTCCTCCAGTTGTTGCACATGTGTCAACAACAAAAGTAGGCCTACTATATCCCTGTAGTGACTTTGTATTGCTATAATTATGCAGATGTAACAGATGTTAAAAGTTCTATGAAAATAACAATAATTTCTTAGGTAGAACATCATAACAAATCTGTCTAAAGTAGATAGTATTCTAATT
Source organism: Echinarachnius parma (assembly GCA_037951105.1). Taxonomy (NCBI): domain Eukaryota; kingdom Metazoa; phylum Echinodermata; class Echinoidea; order Clypeasteroida; family Echinarachniidae; genus Echinarachnius; species Echinarachnius parma. Next base: position 8,281 of record JBAMJV010013797.1, on the reverse strand, counting down.
CAAATATGTTGTTGTGGCCAAGATACCAAGACTAGCGACTACTAATAATACTAGAACAACCCACCTCAAGCTGACGCTACACAGCACATAGGAGTGGCACCCCTTCAACAGCGGAGCCGCGACATCCACGACTTGGCCCGTCATACACGCGGCGTGTGTGCACGGTGAACGCTATCGAGCGAACGAAGGTCGCTCCCAATGCATGGGAAAGGAGAAAAAGCAGAATTTCTAGGCCTTGGCCTACATGACATAATTCGATGTCTCACTCTCACTCTCAGATCCTTCATTCACGGTTGCAATTAACCGGCGGCACGGACCACTCAACCAGCCTACTATTCTCGCAACTTATATTTATACTACCACTACGTAATATTCATAATCGTGCCCATGTGATTTTAAATAAAAACATTCTCTTCGCATCTTGAGATAATTATTATATTATTATATATATTTTGGTTGCATCTCATCGTTTGTGATCAAATCTGTACAAAGGGAATACCCTCTACCGGGGGACGCAAAAGTTAAAGGTAAGAATTTTGAAACTTATAATTTTATTCACTTTCTCTCCTACTTGTTCATATATAGCTTCTACCATTTCACCCTGACCATCAATTTCTCACCCCCTTATTTGTACTTTTCTGACTATTTTTCTCCTTTTTTTTCTTACTCATCCCCCGTCCATCCCTTAGATTCGTATTGATGTTGGGCTTTGACATTCATAAACTGTCAGCTCTTGAGAATGGCTTCTCATTTAATTAATAGCTCACAGTTTGCCTTGGGGAAAAGGTGTTTCGAATTTGGGGCTCTTCTAGAATAATTTTTAGACCAGAGAGGTGACATCGTATTATTAATAAGCTAAAGTTGGACTTTAGCTAAGGAGTGCAACATCAAGGACCCTAACATTTTGACTGCATTATCCTGAGAAGAACGTGCAAAATACCAAGGCAAGGGACTATTGGTATGTTTAATTATTTATTCATTCATTTTCCGAAATCACAAATCACACATTACAGAGTATGGGGAAAATAACAGTTCATAATTCACTGAATATAAATACAACTAAACTGATTCGGAGACATGGCTGATCTTCCACGGGGTCACTTGACAACAATATACAGTATCAACACTAATTAACAATAACTGATAATATAATCAACATTGAAATAAACGGACTCGACCATGCAAATCTATAAGACTTATGGCTAATCACTAACTTATAACTCTGTAACTCTGTATTGGAGCTTTTGTAATAAATCAACGTGTTTAGCATTGGCTTTTCCATAATTTATACCAAGTCTCCATAATCAAATATTGGGAGAATTATTGTATAATAATACAATTTTGAAGTTACGAAAATTAATATTATATCGAAAATTGTTGTTATGGTATTATTTATATATACATTACATCCAAGTCAACAGTGAGTTATCATGAAAGTCTTAACGGTCGAAAAATAAAACATTATTACTGTACAATTATCAATTAATCTTTATACTTGGAAACCCGTTCTTAGTATAATTCGCGAGCGTGATATGCATGATGCATGGGGTGAAATTGTTAAAGGGATAGTTGAGTTCTGGTAAAGAAAGTACAGTTTTGGTCAAACTGCAGGGAGATGAATGGGAGGGAGCCTCAAAAGTGACCCATTTTGAAACGCTCTGATTTCAAGGCACTATTCATGCGTTTTCAATTGAATTCCTCTCATTCATGGCCAACTCATTCAAGTCGCATTACATCCTCTACACAATGGTATACAGATACCGACACCAAATCAGAGCGTTTTGAAATGGGTCCCTTTTGAGGCTCCCCCACATTCATATCCCTGCAGCCGCCCTTTACAAAAATCATTATAAATGTCACATTTTCATACAGAAGAGTTGTTGGGCTTTCCGTTGATATCAATTTAAATCATGAATATTTTATTTGAAATGCTAAAAAATCCTCCCAAAAGCTCGAAAAAAAATGCAACGCTCTGATTTTTTGTCAACTCCATATCTTTTTGTCTGATTTCACACTCGACCCATCTCCATATTCCGGTTCGCTGCACACACCCCATTTGCATAATCCTTACGATTAATATACCATCGTAAGGAAGAGATAATTTCCATTAAAATGGTATCAAATTCAACAATTTTGATGAATGGAAAGGGTGGCAGCATTCAATAGAATGTTAACCTTTAGAAAACTGGTCAACTGGTCAACACAGTCTTGCACTCGTAAATTGAATGCATTGGGGCCATTTTGCGAGATTTCACTTCCTGCCTCCCCCTATTCTCTGGGCTACTGCAATCGCCCCAATTGCATAATTACTACACATAATGCATCGTTTGAAAGGTATATAATGAGGCTTTATTGTGACACCGATTTCGAGTATTCTTATTAAAAAATACGAGAGATATGATCGATGAAACTTGAGTTTCCGAACTTTTTTTGAGGGGTTTATATATAGAGAACCGAATTGTGAAAATTAGGCCATCTAGACGCTGTAGTTCCTATAATATCATCTCCATTTGGTTTAATCTACTCTCAATCTATATTTCCCTCTTTCCCTTTCTCTTTCTGTCTCTCACTTTCTTGCATTCGTGATATTTCTCTCACATTGTCTGTGCCCCTTTTCTAAGTAGTTTGTATTAATTCAAAATGATCCACTAACTTCAAATTATATTTGAGACGTGTCCTAAATGATGTGTGAAAGTTTCATAGAAAAAGAAGACCTATATTAGAGAGAGGTGATATTGATGTGAGATGTTATAACCCACTGCCCATTGAGTTTAACTACAATCGAAAAGCGTTCCGGATCGCTTTTCATTCAGTCATAATAACCTGGTCCATAATAAGGGGGACATAACATCAAAACTCGTTATATTCACCTGTGGACGTGGTGTGACAAGATTGGTAGAGCGCGTGCCTTCCAATCGTGAGGTCCCGAGTTCGAACCCAGAGTATGCCCATCGCGTGTTTATTTTCAGCAAGAAAATTTATTCACATTTGCTGCTCTCCACCCAGGTGTATAAATGGGCACCCGGAAGGATGGAACGTAGTTTCTTAGCATTGTGTGCGCCCACAAAGTTGCCCGTGGCTGAAATGTTCCCCAGGGAGTGAAAAATGTGCACTTTGTGTGCTGGATTGATTGCAGAATGTATCCAATGACCGGGGTAATAATTTGATTGTAAAGCGCTTAGAGATGATTATCAATCATGAAAGGCGCTTATAAATCGAGGATATATAACCATAAGCAAAACAATTAGGCACAAGATACAATATTACAGCCTAAATGGGTGTGTAAATGATTTCAAATTATTGAGTTTTCATTTTTTTTTGTTTTTTGTTGTTGTTGTTGTTGTTGTTGCATTTTTTTTTTTTTTTTTTTTTTTTTTTTGGGGGGGGGGGGGTCAAAAACGCATTTTGCCCCCACACTTTTGGATGGGGAGGGGGGGGGGGGGGGCGGCCGCCCCCTGCCACCCCCCCCCCCCCCCCCCCCCCACTTCCGGCGCCTATGATTTGTAGTATTATCGGATATAACTCATTTACTACGGCAATCGATTCGCTCCCAGCATGCCCAGAGGAAATGGTACCGATCCTACTTCAACCCCCCCCCCCTCCCCCCCAATTTCATTCAGTTTGATGATACCCTGCCTCTTCCCGGTTTTCCCTCCTTCCTTCAGCAGCCGCCTAGGTCAATCGAGCGCAGTAACAAAACAAAAGTTAACCAACTATCTGCATGGTATGGTGAACTTGGCAATCGTCCGTTTAATTTCACAATGCTCATTACATGAATATAATGTATTATCTGCGGGGAGCCCCCGGAATTATAGTCAAATGCGATTGTCTCGCGTAACTCCTAGATCAGTGTCTAATGAATGCTCGTACAGCAAAAATAACTAATACATAATTATTCAAATTGTCTACGTCAGTGCAAAATGTTGGGCCACTGCCAGAAAAGCGTAGGTAAATATAGCAACGTGGTACGGTGCTGGGCTGGGCAATTGTTGCGTTTTTATTCAACCGGCGTTCTTGCTTGATAATTATGATTCCAACTCTTTATATTACCGGCTTTTTTTACTTTCCTCTTGTTTATATATATATATATACCCCCCCCCCCCCCCCCCCCCACTTAGAGGGGTTCTCAACTTTACAGGTACTTGGTCTCGGTCTCGAAAATGTTGAAGGTACTTGGTCTTGGCTTGGAATTTTTTTACAAAATAACCCCCCCCCCCCCCCCCCTTAAAAAAATCCTGGGTACGCCACTGCTTGCTTTCACGTTTTCCTGTTATAAATCAGAGAACATTTTGTCTAACTTATTCGAAAATGATGCAACCTCGTGATTGTGAATAACGTTTGCTTTTTTAACCTAATCTAGATTCCTAATTCTCAAACTGAAAGCCCATTATCCATCACAAATCTATTTGAAAATCGGCCACATTCAAAATTCCGAATCATTTCAGACAGTCCTTTCAATTAAAAGAAACTTAAAATAAGACAAACCATTATTGTTTTTGTTTGGCTTCTCAAAGTCAAACTTATTCTACAGACTGGTGACTCGATCTAGAAGCCAAATAAAGTGGATTGCGAACAAAGTTAGGTTAAAAATAAAATTACTTTTGTGATGACATTGTGTGTTCATGACAAACACAGAAGAAAATCAAATTATACAGAACTTAACAACTGAAAATGAAACTTACCTCCACCGTTGGAGTAACATAGATAAGGGAATCGCCAAACGTTTCCCAGCCCGATTGCATAGCCGAGAGCAGGAGAGCATAAAGTCGAGATGGTTGGACCAGTTGCCCTTGTCCTCCTTCTCATCCGCTTGCTCCTTCTGCGGGGTGGCTGGAGGGTTGGTCATCTGTAGGGTCAGAGGCTGCTGATGCTGCGCCAGTGGCTAAAATGAAGACAAATATAAATGATATAAAATAATGAAGAATTTTAATATAAACTATATTTTAAATGATTATAATGTAAGGAGGGGGCACATATAACCGACCTTTTTTCATTGCATAATCACCCGCCTCTTCTCATTTTATATGTATTACTATGTATTTTTTGTTCAAATTCCTTTCTTTTACACGATTTGCGTTTCATATTCCTTTTCTCGTCTCCCCCCTCCCCCTCCCTTCATTGCGTATTTACTACCAACCATCGTTCAATCTTTCCTTCAATCGTTCGCTTTTCATGTACACCATTTTGTTTATCTCATCGCCCTCGTTTGTCCCTCTCACCATTTTTATATTGCGTTTCATTTATTTGTGCGTTCATTTATTCGTTACATTTCTGTAGATTGTCTTTTCATTTTCTCCCTTGTCTACCCATCAATATCACTATCTTTATCCTGTCCAGCTTAAGATTTTTCAAACTGATTCTTTTTCCATTTCATTTACGCATATTCATTCCCAACAAGTTTGCGTTTCGTTTATTCATTCATTCTATTAACACCCATCATTGTTTGCTCCCTGTCTTGTAAGAATTATTGTTTTGGGGGCATTATTTATATATACATTATATCCAAGTCAACAGTGAGTTATCATTAAAGTGAGGCCTGTAAAGTGTCTAACTCCACGACAATTACTTGGAGCTTCCTCGTTTCTCTTCTACCGTGTTATTTAGCTTATGGTAAGAGAAGAATAAAATAGGGTTAGATTTTTTCAAATGCCCCTTTAGTATGACGATATCTATCATTCAGCTCAAAAGCGTCAATTAACGGCCATAAACCTCATAAACGTCCGTGTTAAAAGCTGAAGCATATTTTCGTTTGTTTAACCAGGAAAGCAGTGTTCTTTTTCAATGAAACTTTAACACATCATTCGGACATATCTTACAATGATTTTGGTGTAGGATTGAAGTCTCAAATGTCATTTTGGGCAATATCTGACACTTTACAGGTGCGCCTTTAATGTGAGAGTCGTATACAGCCTAGCTTTCAATCCTAGCAGGATCTTCGTCAGGGCAATTAATGTCTTAACGGTTGAAAATTAAGGACATTATTACTTTTACACGATTATCAGCTATAATTTGTATACTTGGAAACCCGTTTTTTAGTATAATTCGCGCTATTTTACCCTCAGAAAGATAAATGCGTCAAAGCGTGATACTGCATGATGACTTTGTGATATAATTTTCAACATCTACACGAATACACATCGTCGATATGCACTGCGATCCCAGACCCGTATATAGCCAGGTTTGTTGAAGCAGTGGATATATTATCATATCACAAACAGACAACACTTTCAGAGAGGCGTCGATCCGGGGGGGGGGGGGGGGGGGGGGGGGGGAATCGCCCACACACCAATAAAAATATATGGGGGCAAACATATCGTTTTGCCCCCATCCCAAAATCGAGGGATATAATGCCAAAGAGGGGGGGGGGCACACAATATTATCAATAAACAACCTTCAAAGCAGAAGCCTTTTACTTTGAAAAAGACTGCACATCTCGTTTTTGCCGCGCACTACTTGTTTTTTATTTTTACAAAATACATGTACAAGTCACAATGATAATACAGCATAATTACAAAATTACATGTGATAACTAAAATTAAAATGAAGGGTTCGATAGTTAGTCATTTCGTTTCAGGGAACTCTTATTCCGAAATGTGGTTCGCAATGCAGTCTCCCAAACGCACGTAAAGGAAACGGAGTTATAATAATTAAACCCTCATCTAATAGCACACCGACGGGACACGGACACAATCATACAAAAGCATGTTTGCACTCTCCCCCTCTCTCTCCGATGACTGGAAATAAAAACCGCACAAATGCAGGAAAGAAAGATATAACAATAAATTTTCCCACTTTATCAATTTACTACGACCATCCTCCACCCGAGGAAAATGTGTATTGTGGAGGGTGGTCGTAGTAAATTCATAAACTGCCACACGATATCAAAGTTTTTGTTTTGTTTGTTTAACAGGTTCATGGTTCGTGAAATATCACGATAATCACATGCACGGGCTATAGACTGTGATTAGCAGACGTATTTTTTTGTTTTATTTCACTTTGTTGCTTGCATTCGATGTGTTTAGTTCAATCGTCGTCAATATCATCGTCGAAAGCAAATGACATTTTATGCAGGGGAACGACTGAAGAGCTGTTGTTTTTTCCTCTCTTTCGATGTGTTTGTGTTTATCATCGCAATTTTCATCTCGAGAACTTGAAACTGGACGTTTTTGCGTTGTTTAAAACATTACTCTTTCTCGACGAGCAAAAAGGCACGTCGTTAGCAGACGACATTTTATGTTAGTCAGAGGTTTGAACGTGGCTTTGATTTTCTCTTCATCCCTCTACGTGTTGGATAACTTCTTGATTTTTTGTTTTACTGACGAAAGTGAAGAAATTAATTGACGGTCTTCAAGTTCAACCTGAGACCGATTATAAAGGTATTGTATTTCAAGAGCAGTTCTCTTTAACATTTTATTAAAATGTACAACAATTGTTGTCAATGTGGCGTAAGAGGAATCCTGGCGATTAATTTTAAAGGGATAGTACAGGTTTGATTTAGAGGGCCCTTCAAGAAATACTTCTGTTGTGAGATAATGACAAACTAAGTGTAAATTTAGAAAGAATGTTTAACTTTTAGTTTGTAATTACTTACTAACATTTTGTTTAACCAGAACTGTACTATCCATGTAAGTTGTGTGAGTGGTGATGATAATGATGATCCACAGCACTTGCATGGCGCCATGTATATTGTTCAAACATTCAAAGGCGCCCGCTCCTCCAAAATGATGGGTGGGGGGGGGGGGGGGGGCTGTTGGACCAAGACATATCATGGCCGAGACCGAGACCGATGTAAGTGATGGCCCAAACGGATACAAAGTGGACTTTCTGATTTTGTTTTTATTTTACTGTATTTGCATTTGTATTTGTTTGTATTATTCTTATCACTTATTTTTAAATTGTTTGGGGCGGGGGGGGGGGGGGGGGGGTTCCCATTAAATGGCCCTTACCAGTCCTAGTGCATTCCTCAATACGCCACGAATTGAACATCATTTTAATGTCTCCATTTCAACATTTACTTTCTGAATAAGTGAAAATTCATTTTCAACAGATTTTTGTTCAGGTTCGTTCTTTTAACATTTCCAACCAAATTTCATATGTAGGCCTATATAACCGTGACATTATTGCATGAAACAAAATGCACCTGATTGTGTAAAGAAACTTATACTAGCCAAGCAAGTTAATGTGAATGGCTCATCGATGTCCATGGAATGGTTCAATCATTGACATTATAATTGGTTAGGCGGTGAATATTCTGCAACTGCATTATATACCATTTGAAAGG